>JAJMFO010000152.1:0-225749 GCA_030574715.1 Xingzhongia strasburgensis
CAGAGCAGGGTGATGTGGGAAGCCAAGTAAGAAGTGCCACACTGCATCTCATAGAAAAGAATTATATTCATTTTACTAGCCCCCAAGTATTGAGCCTGGTTGAGCCCAGATTACTGAGATTATCTGGTGAATCAATTGATAGAATTCGGAAAGATGCCATTTCATTACTGTGTCGATTCAAGAATTACAAACCTGAGTCTTTTATTACAAGAGATTTGCATCAATATTTTTCATCACTACTGATGTTTTATAAGGATCTCTATCTCGATAATGATACAGTCTCTGCCGAGTTTTGGAAAGGGTATATATTTTCCGCGGGGGCACTGAAAGCTACTGACAGTTTGATATCTTCATCGTTAAAATCGTTCAATTCGTTTTATGAAAACGATATTGATGATATTCAGCGAAATAAAATTTTATTGGAGTTAGCTGCAATCCTGAAACCTAACCCCATCCTTCTAAAAGGCAATAGTTTCAGGGTTCAGAGACTAAAAAAGATGGTACTAGTGGGTCTTCAGTTCTATTCGAGGATTTTACAACTCAATTTAACACTTCCTGCAGATTTCAGTTTGAAAGGATTATTTGTGAGGATTTACAATCTACATCTCAATACAACAAATATGACAAGGCTGGGATGTTCTATTAAAATTTTTGGTTATATGATATCGGTTCATCGAATGAAGGAAGCTGAGGAGCGATTAAAATGGTTACTAATCAATCATCCAATAGCTCGGGTTCGTGTTTTGGCGAGTGAAGAGTTGTATCTTGTTTATTTAAACTTGCTGAAAGAGACAAACGATAAGAAGTACGAAAAAGCACTACAAACTCTGAAAAATGTGAACTGGAATGGTGATAACCTCAAGCAATACGTGGATGATATACAAGCATAATTATGATATAGAAGCATAATTCCAATTTATTAATTTGTATTGACTGTGGTTATGACGTTTTAGTGATCCCCAAGTGAAATCTTGATAACATTTCTGACTCCTCTCTATCGTGAGGAGAAGATAACTGCAGTGAAGCTGCTGGAACATCTGAATGGTGATTGCTTCTTAAGAAATTTCTCTTATCTTCTGAAAGCAGAAACTCTTTGATGGATTCTGAATGGGGGTTAGTTGAATCCATGAGGACTCTTTTCATAGAGGGGGTGATGTTCTTTTCTTTTGGATACGTTTCAAAATAATGATGGATGATTGATAGCGTTTGAGTTGATGCCTGCTCAGCTGACGCATATGCATATAGTGAGGTTTTTAATAGAAGCTCAAATGTTTTGACGGTGGGTATCTTTTTGGTGAGCTTCATAAACTCGTACAATTCCAGGGCCCGAAGGAATGAATCATTCTTCCCGCGAGCACAACCAAAAATCAAAAGCTCCAGAGTCAGAGAGTCGACTAGATCTGAGGGGAGCAGAGTGTAGTAGTATATCAATCCAGTGTTGTTTGTCAGTGATAGTAGCGCCTTCATAGTAATGTTGATGAAAATTGTCTTGAGGTATTTGGAAATTAGATCATCTTGAAGAATAGCTTTGACTTGCAATCTAAAGAATGAGTCTATATCTACTCTTTGGATCCTTAGTTTCCTGGCTCTTTTGTGGCTGCCTTCGATTTGAAATCCCTTTCTATTTCGACTAATAGTCTCTATCTCAGTCTTGACCTTCTGCACCAAAAAATCGAAATCAAATATATTCAATTCTTCTGATATAGCTGGCTTCAGGTAATTCAACAAATCGAACAAGGCCGTTAAACTTTCTTCTTCAAAACATTTTAAGATTGTAGAAAATTCAAAAGAGTTTATGAATGAGTTGTCGTTATGCTTCAGCGCTTCCATAAGACCTTCAAAATCACGAGCACGGGCAAGGATGATGGAGGCACTTTGTAATTGTAATTGAGATAGATATCGGGAATTGGGGCTGCGGATGAGATGTGATACCAATGAGTGGCTGGATTTTTCAATTGCCGCACAGAACAAGGTGTGATAATCCACAGGGTTTAGTGAATTATAATGCTGGAGGTAAACATCCCAAAGGGCGCTAGCAAGTTGGTGGTCCTCGAACAAGATGGAATATTTTATGGAATCAATCAGGTCAGACTTCAGTAACTTTTGCAGCGTTTTATAATCTTTTGGATCTTTAGTAAAGTCTACCAGTTGCAGCAGCTTGAGAAACAAGGAAGTGCGCTGGTTATAACTTTCCAACTTGTAAGATTCTAATAACGGTCTGTAACATATCCGATAAGTGATCCATATTTCTCGGCTCTTGAAGAAACCAATAGCATGTAATTTTTCAATAAGGTACTGGTAGTTGATCAAAGTCCTGAGATCTGGAGGCCCAACGGGCAATAACTCGGCAACTATCAGAAGTAGGTTCAGATTTGGTGTACTCGAGTCAGTCAAAAGCCTATATAAAGTCCCATTCAGCAGTAAATCACACAAAGTAGGCTTCCCTTTGAGATATGAGCGGGAAAGTTTCTCTATTTTACTGAAATGCTGGTCCTGCAATTGACCAGTGCTCTGAAATTCTCGTTGGATCTGTGATAATATTGGTTCCTTATGGTTATCAGTGAGCTTGTTCAAGGACGATCTGATGTTTTCTTTGAGAGTAGTGAGAGTTTCTGGAAGGACAGTATTGTAATCCCTCATCCCATTAGAGAGAAAGTACCATTGAGATCTTCCAAAGACAGGGCGCCTCACTCTGCTCAACATTGATACGCTGGACCATGAAATCACAAATAAGTTTTATGGCCGACTTTGTTTCCGGGAAATAATGCTAGGGGAAATTATCTGGGGAAATCGAAAAAAAACAAATGACATGATCATAATCGTAGTTCAATCTATGTTGAAAGCGGCGAAATATATGGTTGAAATGCTGAGCAAAACTGTATCCCATTTTCATTCTACGGGAAGAGCTGTTTCCTTGAGGACTTTTGCCTCGAAACCCTACGAAGTTTTCGATAGAGATAAGAAGCTAAAGCAAAGGAATCATGCAGCGAGCAGGACATCAGATTTCAAGGAGGTGCAATACTTGAGAGAAGAGGTGGAAAAAAGAACTATAGAACGATTGGATTTCATCAAACGAAATTTTGATCGTGTGCTCTATTTTGGAAGTGGGCCAGGCACTCTATTGAAGCAATTGGAAGAAAGTGAAGATGAGATGAATCTTGCGGTACGAAATAAAATGCGACACATTACACTTGTTGACAGTTCACAGCAAATGCTTAATCTATACCATGGTTCGAAGCCTACTCTTGAAAACGTTCAGAAAGTTTGTACAGATGAGGAGACCATGGAACATGAGATATTCAAACGTTGTGACTCTTTTGATGCAGTGATATCAAATTTGTCGCTGCATTGGATCAACGACTTGCCATCTGTCTTGAAGAAAATAAACAATATACTTGTGGATGATGGGTTATTTCTGGCGAGCATGATTAGCGAGGATTCCTTGTTCGAGTTGCGGACATCATTGCAGCTCTCTGAAAGTGAGAGAAAAGGTGGAATATCCCCACGAGTCTCGCCACTGGTGACCGTTAACGACATGAGCTCCTTACTGAAACAGAGCAATTTTAACCTCGTAACCATCGATGTTGAGGAGATTGTTGTTGGATATCCGGATATATTCAGCGTTATGCAGGACCTGCAACTAATGGGGGAGAACAATGCTAACACAGCAAAACCTGGACCCTTACACAGAGATATCTTGCTTGCAGCACAGGCTATTTATCAAAAGTTTCATGCAGATACTGATGGTACATTACCCCTTACGTTCCGGGTGCTTTTTATGATCGGCTGGAAGCACAGCAAAAGGCAGCCGCAGCCTATGGATCGTGGCACGGGAGATTTCTCATTAAGAGATGTGCTTTAACACTTATTTAATTATTGACTCAACTGTATACCTCTTCACTTATATTTATATTCTTTTTTCTTTTCCCCCCCTTCATCAAAAGCCGAGAGTACACTTTTTAGCTTACCGTAACTCCGCCGGGGACCGAGCACCGCATAAATCTGGGGAACAATAGTGTTAATGAGATGATCTTCTGCCCTGCGCAGAAATTTACTCACACCCCACAGAATGACTCTGGCTATATATCTTATTTTCCGGGTGGGTATATAAACGCCGCTACTTGTACATGTTTTGCTTCCCTTCTCGCCACCTGTGGTAAGATAATCACAAGCATATTGTACTTTGCGCTGTCTACTATGGTTCAACTGCACACCACCACCTCTGAGTTCCCCAAGGGACATTCTTCCAAGCAATATACTACACCATTGTTCATCAATAATAAGTTTGTTGAGTCCAAAACTGACATATGGTATGACATTCATGATCCTGCCACAGGCAAAGTTATCACCAAATGTCCGCAGACCACTGACGAGGAACTTGATTCTGCCATTGAGCTCGCCCATAACACCTTCAAGTCCTGGAGACGTGTTTCAATAATGAAAAGACAACAACTCCTGTTTAAGTTTGTGGAGCTCATCAAATTGAACCACGACCGTTTGGCTTCCGTCATTGTTGCAGAACAGGGCAAAACAATGGAGGACGCTAGGGGTGATGTTCTCAGAGGTCTCCAAGTGGCCGAGTACGCCACTGCTATCACAACGGAAATGCAAGGAGTACAGCTTGAGGTGGCAACAGACATGGAAACGCTTATGATCCGAGAGCCACTCGGTGTGATTGCAGCAATTTGTCCTTTCAACTTCCCTGCCATGATCCCTTTATGGAGTATTCCATTGGTGATTGCCACTGGGAACACGGCAGTAATCAAGCCGTCCGAAAGAGATCCAGGTGCCTGCTTGATTTTAGGAGAACTCCTCGTTGAAGCTGGTGTTCCACCAGGGGTCATCAACTTTGTTCATGGGAAGATTCCTACCGTCAATAAGCTCCTCACACATGAATATGTCAAAGCTGTGCAGTTTGTGGGATCATCAAAAGCTGGTGAGTACATTCATAAAACCGCCACTGCTCATAACAAGAGAGTTCAAGCCAATGAGGCCGCAAAAAATCATGTTGTTGTTGTTCCAGATGCAAATAAGTCTCAGTTTATAAATGCCACTGTTGGCGCGTTTGCAGGAGCAGCCGGGCAAAGGTGTATGGCGGCCAGTGTTGTTGTTACTGTGGGAAAGGATACAAAAGAATGGATAAATGACTTGGTTGAAGCGGCTAAACAATTGAAAGTAGGTTCCGGATATGATACGTCTTCAGACCTGGGACCTTTAATCTCTAGGGAGTCGCTTCACAGAGCTCACGCTATCATTGATCAAAGTATCAAACAAGGGGCTCATCTCGCTCTCGATGGTACAAATGTTGAGGTTGAGGGTGACGAATTCTCAAAGGGGTTCTTCTTGGGGCCAACTATTCTCACAAACGTTGATCCAGGCACCAACATTGCCTACCAAGAGGAAATTTTTGCTCCAGTGCTCAGTGTGGTGAGTGTTGACACTTTAGACGAGGCAATTGAAGTAGTCAATGCCAATCCATACGGTAATGGTGTTGCTCTTTTTACAACATCGGGTATTTTGGCAAAGAAGTTTTCTAAAGAGGCCGATCCAGGTCAAGTTGGTATCAATGTGCCAATCCCAGTCCCATTACCAATGTTTTCCTTCACAGGGAACAAAGGCTCCTTCCAGGGAGATCTGAATTTTTATGGTAAGGCCGGTATCACTTTTTTGACTCAGGCCAAAACTATAACCAGTTTATGGAAAACCTCGCTTGCAGAAGAGTCCAAACCATCAACATCTATGCCGACCCAGCACTGAGTTTGATTTCCCCATAAGTAGCCACATATATTGAGAGTTCTTCATGATAATTGTAGCACTGTACGCTCCATGGCTTATCTACATCCGTACACCAGCACGCTCTGTAAATCTTTTGATTCTGGGACGAGAGTTGATCTTCATAGAAGAAAAACAGCCAAAAGGACAGCATCATTACCGCTACCCCTACAGGCATCAATATCTCCTCTCCCCCATCCCACTGCTTTAAAGATGGGCGCAAACACAGAAATGTACACGCCCGAGTACTCTGACGAGCTGCTAGCGCTCATCACAGAACTCTACAAAGACGAGCTCAGACCGTATATCAATGATCTCAAGCTGAGCAAGATGATCGAGTTGATAGAGGTTGCAGAATACAACCTCGAGCAGTACACTCAAGCACTAGACCAGGGTCTTCATATCAAATGCCTTAAGAATTTTATTGTGGGGCTTTTCTACATCTATCTCGTTATCCCAAACTCTATCCAGTTCCAGTTCAAGAATAAGAACTACGAACTGTTTCTCTCCCTCAAACAGCTTTACGAAAAAGAGACAAATATGTCTAATGTCAAGCTACAAGTCACTAACTACATTGGGTATCTAAACGACAAGTCACAGCCCAATAAGAACATCACCAGAGCCAAATCCAAAAGATCAAACACACTGCCTTCATCATCTTTGCAGCAGGATTTAAGCCAGTATCTCAAGCCACCTTCTTCTAACGATCAACACAATACGGACAACCTCTCAGTGTCTCCAGTGCCCTCCTCAAATTGCTCAGTGTCATCATTTGCATCTACGAACTCTTCGGTAGTTGATGACCTATGGCTGCCGCCTGAACTGAAACCCAATGATCAGTTGAGGCTGGCAAACGATAATGAGTCTGCAGATATCTTACCCCCTGGTTTACCATCTGAGCCCGCTCCCCCAATACCGAAGATTCACCATGCAAAGTCGTTCCCGAATAATAATACCGCTCCTTCTTCAAATACCCCAGAGCTACTGCCAAGCTCTGACGACGAACCAAACACCACATTGGAGTACTTTCATACAAAGGCTTCCCATAGAAAAGATTCATATCATTCCGTATATGTTGAGGAATCAAATGAACACATCAAGCTGTTAGACTCTAAGACTCTATTTGGGATTCTATCAGACGGACAAGTGACGTGCTTGTTGGTAGATATAAGATCTGGTAAACACTTTCAGGTGAACCATATCCCGTACGAAAATATTATCAATATTGACCCTTCTCTAATCACTGGAAGCAGAGATTTCCAAGAGTTGGAAGATATAGTGAAAAACTCTTGTTTAAGAGATGAGTTTCAGAGGTTTAGAAATCTGAAAAAGTACGATTTGGTGTTATTTTATACGGATGACAAAACCTTCATGGCTTCCCAAGACGACTATATGACTAAATTTGCTGCGATTATGACAGAAAGATCAATTGAAACCAGATCGCTCAGTGGTGGGTTTGATTCGTGGTTAAAGTACTTATCAAAACACCACCAGTCCAACAGCGTGTTACGATTTCCTGTCAAGCCTCTGTTGGCCGCACCTCAATTACCAAGTGTACCGCCCCCCTTAATACCCTCTTCTGTTATACAGGAAGGGAAAATATCACCAAAGTCAATGGAACCTGACGGTAACAACTATCAACGTTCAATCAACCAATTATATTATAACCCAAATACAAACCATCACAATCCTCCACCAGTCCCACCTCCACATTCTTCAATTTCCCAGCAGTCGTCACAAGTACAATCTTCTTCAAGACCTTATCCAACACAAATGTACTATCAGGAGACAACACCAGTATATGCATATAATGGCTACTCTTCTGAACAAACTCAAAGTTACCACCGCCCACCTGCCCAAATACCACCTACGTATATACCACCGGCCAGTGCACCAAGCTCATATTATCACGCAGCAAACACACAATACCAGTCGAGCAAAAAAAATACTGCTCGTGATCTTCAGCGCCAAAGAATAAATAGCTCATCAATTCCTACTATCCAGAGAAATCCGAACATTTTTGTTAGGTTGTCCATCACTGGTTTGAGAAACATGGGTAACACATGTTACATCAATAGTATGATCCAATGTCTTTTTGCATCCACCAGCTTTAGGGAAATTTTCTTAGATAATAAGTTTGAGGAATACTACAATTTGAATTTCAAAAAACCCAGATTGTCACCCTCACTTTCCCTGTTGTTCAAGAAAATGTTCTTGAATGGTGCTTGTTCCATCGTACCTTCGGGATTTTTGAAGACATGTGTCCAGCTAAGGCCTGATTTGAGAATCCCCTCAGAACAACAAGATACGCAAGAGTTTTTGATGTTTTTGTTGGATCAACTTCACGATGAGTTATCAAATTCGAATGCTGTTGTTAGTGATTATCCCGAGTTGGTCAACCATGAAAACATTGATAGCGAATATGATAAATGGTTTGAAGGACTTTTCAAGCAGGGATTCTCACCAATATCCAAGATATTTCAGGGTCAGTTACAAGATAGTGTTCAATGTATGAATTGTGGTTTCAAATCTTCAAACTACTCCACTTTTTATATGCTAAGTCTTGTTATACCTAAGCTATCACCCATCAATGGCAAAAAACTGAAGAAAGTCAACTTAGAAGATTGTATCAAATTGTTCACTGACGATGAGATAATGACCGGTGAAAATGCTTGGGATTGTCCCAAATGTTCCAAAAAGAAATCGGTGGCATCCGTGGAGTCGAGTTCAAGTGCAGCGGCCAAAGAGGTGAAAGAGAAAGAACCAAGAAAACATAGACTTCATTTTACCAATGGCTTCAAGTTTCGTGGCCGCTCGTCAAGTCCAGCGCCATCCAGAGTTAAAAAATCGAAAGATTCCCATTCTGGGGGAGGGAGTGGGAACACTACTAAAAAATCACTGAAATTTGTAAGTTTACCTCCTGTCTTGATAATTCATCTATCAAGGTTCCTTTTCTATGATGAATCTCAAAAAGATGATGCCATTGTTCAATATCCACTGATCCTCGAAATTCCACACAATGGTTCTATTGTCAGTTACAAACTATTTGGAGTTGTCAATCATTTTGGTACTTTGAAATCAGGTCATTATACAGCTATTACAAATAAGAGTCTTGATCATAATCTAACTAGACCGGACTGGTATTATTTTGATGACGAAACTGTAAAGAGTACAAACCATGGAAGTTATAATGGTAAAGATCAAACGCACATGAGCAGTAGTGAGGTGTATGTGTTATTTTATGAGAAAGTTGAATAAATGTTTGTAATATCGTGGCATTCCATTGCTCTATTTACTTCAACTAGATTTTACATCCACGACGACAAATATGGGATCCGATACAAATTAATTCAGTTTGGGGTTACTTCTTAGTCCTAGAAATATAGTCGTATTTTTGGTTTTGTCTATTCAACTGACTGAAGTCTAATTAATTATTCAGGTACACCGGCCCGGCCCGATTCGCAGCGTCCAACAAAAATCTGGGGTAAAAATGTAAAACCTGCACTGTGAATTTTAAAATCGAAGGGTCTGGGGTCTGGGGTTGAGGTTAAAGTCTAGCTAATTGACTTTTTCGGTATTGGTGTTGCTTGCCTGAATTAGTGTAAAAGGCCTGGATTGGCGTAAGATTCACACCAAATCCCAGAATATCCCTCTAGATGCACAGGCGCACCATTGCCTCAAGCCGATGCTATGTATATTGTAGCTTGAAGTCATATCAATGGCCCAAAATAAAATATCATTACTTCTACAGGTGACAGCTACGGCTTGCAATCAAATAGGATTTCACCAATTCTTGCTGGCATTTCGCTCTTCAGACAGACGGGGTCTTCGGTGGCCCTGAAATCGATCTGCTTTGAAACCTTTGGCCGCTTTTTCGGTTTAGCCACGTTAATGGTAAAAGCAAACTGCCGGTCCGGCGAAATCACCAAAGGAAGCGTAGAGGAGTTTTATTATATAATCCTTGAGAAAAAAGGTGAGAGACACCGCTTAGAAGCTAAGCACATAGAGACTACATAGCCAATCACACTTGGGTTACCAGTGCCTGCATAGTCCTAAACCACGTCTTCAAACACCAAAAGCAAATCTACAGTACATACGTACATACATTTTGGACTTTGGACATCCGAACATCTGGGGCATTCGTTTGCACTGGTAAGGACAACACTCGAAAATTCTGTCACCAATTTTTTTTTTCTTTTGCCTATGATTCATCGAGGAAAACTGAAAAGTTCTTTAGTCTGGTAAGATTTATTCTTTCATTCAACACTCTCAGTACCCAGGTTTCTCTTTGCAGACTACCCAGAACACCATGCTCTCCACTGTGAAGACCCAGAAGGGCCGCACACTCTATATGGCAAAGTGCTCTACCCAAAGAGCTTCCAGATTAATGGCTGTTCGTCTGAATAGCAGCGCTGCCGCTACCGCTTCAACTGCAAGACCTCAACCTGCCCCATCCTTCGCGCAGTCCACATACCCATACAACGAACAGGAGCCTCAGCCAATACGCAAGAAAAAAGCCTCTGCTGTTGAGCTAGATGACTCTTTCGTTGGCCTTACAGGTGGCCAAATTTTCCATGAAATGATGATCAGGCACAACGTTGATACCATATTTGGTTATCCAGGTGGTGCTATTTTACCAGTCTACGATGCCATCTATAATTCAGAGAAATTCAACTTTGTTTTGCCAAGACACGAACAGGGTGCTGGTCACATGGCAGAAGGTTATGCTAGAGCCTCTGGTAAACCTGGTGTTGTTTTGGTGACCTCTGGTCCAGGTGCCACCAATGTTGTCACTCCAATGGCTGATGCTCTAGCTGATGGTATTCCTTTGGTTGTTTTCACTGGTCAAGTGGCGACAGCTGCTATTGGTACTGACGCCTTCCAGGAAGCCGACGTTGTTGGTATTTCAAGATCATGTACCAAGTGGAACGTTATGGTCAAAGACGTTGCGGAATTACCAAGACGTATAAATGAAGCCTTTGAAATCGCAACCACTGGTAGACCGGGTCCCGTCTTGGTGGATCTTCCAAAGGATGTTACCTCGGCCATTTTGAGAAAATCCATTCCAATCAAGTCAACCATCCCATCCAACGCTTTGCAACAAATAACCAAGGCTGCTAACACTGAGTACACACTGGCTGCCATCAAGAGATCTGCACATCTTTTAAACCAAGCCAAACAGCCATTATTATATGTTGGTGCTGGTATTTTGAATAGTGAAGACGGTCCAAAACTCTTGAAGGAACTTGCAGAAAAGGCCCAAATTCCAGTGACTACCACCATTCATGCTCTTGGAGCATTTGATCAAGAAGATCCAAAATCATTGGACATGCTTGGTATGCACGGTTCGGCATTTGCTAACTTGGCTGTCCAAAACGCTGATTGTATCATTGCTCTCGGTGCCAGATTTGATGATCGTGTTACTTGTTCCATTCCAAAATTTGCGCCAGCTGCTAAAAAGGCAGCAGAAGAAGGTAGAGGTGGTATTATCCACTTTGAAATTGCACCAAAGAATATAAACAAAGTTATTCAGGCTACCGAGGCTGTCGAGGGAGATGTCACAAGCAACTTGCAGAATTTCATTCCATTAGTTCACAAGGTTGATCAAAGACCTAGTTGGTTTGATCAAATCAAAACTTGGAAACAGAAGTACCCATATGCCTACACGAAAGAGACCCCTGAATCCAAGATAAAGCCACAAACTTTGATTCAAGAACTGTCCAAACTTTGTGCTCAGTCTGGCAAGGAGACCATTGTCACCACTGGTGTGGGCCAACATCAAATGTGGGCAGCCCAGCATTGGACATGGAAAACCCCAAGAACTTTCATCACTTCAGGTGGTTTAGGAACTATGGGTTTCGGTTTACCAGCTGCTATTGGTGCCCAGGTTGCCAAACCAGACGCCCATGTTATTGATATTGACGGTGATGCCTCATTCAATATGACTCTGATGGAGATGAGTTCTGCAGTTCAAGCCCGTGCCCCAGTGAAGGTTGTGGTTTTAAACAACGAGGAACAAGGTATGGTCACTCAATGGCAGTCATTATTTTATGAACATCGTTATTCACACACACATCAAGAGAACCCTGATTTCATAAAGTTGAGTGAGGCCATGGGTTTCAAAGGTATCAGACTAGAGAAGCAGGAAGATGTGCATTCCAAACTGCAAGAATTTCTGGATTGTAAAGAGCCAGTCCTGCTTGAAGTTATTGTGGAGAAGAAAGTTCCAGTTTTGCCTATGGTTCCGGGAGGCAAAGGTTTAGATGAATTTATTGCTTTCGATGCTGAAGTGGAAAAGCAAGAGAAGAGATTACGTGGTGAGCGTACAGGTGGTAAACATTGAAGAGCCATCATCCGACTGCATTAATTGATAAGGTTCACGGTAGGAGAATAGTATGGCATCTTTTATTTTTTTTTCTCGCACGATTTCAATCTGAGGACGACGGTGAGCTCATTTTGCGAGGTAGAGGTAGGGTGTGATTTCGTTTGGCGCTGGCAATCAAAAGAGAGACGTTCAATGTCGTGATGTTCACTTCATTTTATAATCATGATTTAATTTATTCAAAGTAAAAAGTTAAGGAAAGAAACTTCGAAAATCTCACATAGTTACCAGTACGTGTTTTATAGTAAAATATAACATCTGTTAAATATAGGGAAAGAAATGGCTATTCAGCTGGTCGTCTTCTGTTAAAGGTTGTAATTGTGGTAGGAGCCGCAATAACGAAATCCCGCGAATTATTCTAGCGTTGACAAAAATGAAGCGAGACATACAGACTGCAAATGGCCTACTAGCTTTTTTCTTCCTCTGTGACAAAAAGCACTAAAGCTGGACGTACAGCGTTCTTGTGGAAGTACTTCAATACATCTAGACGTGTACGCCGAGAGCGGCAATATCTGTGATGTCTGAGAGTGAGTATAAGCATAGTGGATGTGTTTTTTCTACTTTTTTTGGTTCGAGCATCACTAACAACAAGATTAGACGAGAGAAGAACCGAGAGCAGGTCGTCATATGTTCCTAGTTCTGGTCTGAGTCGAAGGGGGTTTCAACCAGAGACTCGAGACCAACGGACAGGGGGGAAAAATGATACATTCTCTTCTTCAACGGGAGCACCAGAGCAAAATCTAAGGAACCAAAGAGAGCACAAGAACTCGAACTCGAATAGGCTACCAATCAGACGAGATGCTAACACAAGGCCAAGAAATTCCACCAACAGCTACTTCAAAAGGACGCCAGGTCGCCCACACGAAAATAAGACGAACGTATTGGAAGAGAGACTGGACAAGCTCCCAAGAGGCCCTGCAGCGTTGAGGAATTCGGATGGTGACACAGACAAACACCACTCTACAACCACAGAACTTGGTGGTACAAGGCGTCCAAATCAAAGCACAAGCTCTTACAGGGGACGCGCTACTCATAAGAGGTCATTTCATGAAAACTCTCAACTGCCAAAGGGACCCGGTGCCTACAATAATAGTAATAAGAGACCACAAGCAACCCCGTCTGGGCCCAAGATGTACAACCAAGGAAGAAGTTACAGACCTCAAAACACCTATTTTGAAAAAAGAAGAGATGTAATGAGAGAGAGGCCTAAGAAGATATCGTTTTTGAAAACATCAAGAGATTCCACCATATATGAACGAGTGATGCAGGTTGGCGAGGGTACTTACGGGAAAGTTTACAAGGCGAAGAACATTGTTACCAGTACATATGTTGCTCTCAAGAGACTAAGAATGGAAACCGAAAGAGAAGGGTTCCCCATAACGGCTATGAGAGAGATAAGGTTACTGCAGTCTTTTGATCATCCAAATATCGTTTCATTGATGGAAATCATGGTTGAAAATAAGCAAATTTACATGGTATTTGAGTATGCCGATCATGATCTTACCGGTTTGCTATCAAACCCTGATCTCAATTTGTCACATGCAAACTGCAAAGATTTTTTTAGGCAGCTATTGGAGGGAATGAACTATTTACACATGAAGAACGTTATACACCGAGATATTAAAGGATCCAATTTGCTAATCGACAGACAGGGCGTTTTGAAAGTTGCAGATTTTGGACTAGCTCGAAAGATGAATTCGCAAAATTCAAAAGACTACACAAACCGTGTCATCACCCTTTGGTATAGACCCCCAGAGTTATTATTGGGCACCACTGACTACGGAAGAGAGGTAGACATGTGGGGAATTGGCTGTTTGTTAGTGGAACTATTCACAAGAAGAGCTGTGTTCCAAGGGCAAGATGAGATTCAACAGTTGTATGTCATCTTTCAGGTTATGGGGACTCCATCATTCGATGATTGGAGAGATATAGATCTATTGCCATGGTATGAGATGATCAAACCTAAAAGATTTTTTAAGCCTGAATTCAAAAAGGAGTACGGTTCAATTTTATCACCCGCCTGTTTTGACCTAGCCTCAAAACTATTGAGATATGATCCCTTACAAAGATTATCAGCTAAAGATGCACTTCAGCATCACTATTTTGAGGAGGAACCAGCTCCTGAAAGGCTGGATGAGCAATCATTGAACGGAGAATGGCATGAGTTTGAAGCTAAGAAGAAAAGAAGAAAAGAACGCGAAGAGAGAAGACAAGAGGAGATGATGATGAAAAAGAAGCAAAAACTAGACCCTCAAGCTGGCAAAAACGAAAGTTCACTGAATATAGAGTCTGATCGAGCAGATACTTCGATGTTGAGCGTAACGGAACCTCCAGCCCTGAATGAAGTACTTCGCAAAAACGAAGACACCATCACGTTATCAGAAAAAGAGCAAATGTTTCAAGGCAACAACAAAACCGAAATCACCACCGAAAATAGGGACCAGAACCATGAAAAAGATACGGCAGGTGATATCGCTAATGAATCAAGTACACGGTCGGCTGATATAGACGAGATCACTGAGCATCCTCTTAGACAAAAGCAAAACGAATGAGCCATTTGAGTAAGAAGTGATATCGTGTTCAACCTCAAAATATGCAGCGATTGCTCAATAACTGTTAGTCAAGATACGTTCGCATACATTTCATAAGTTGTAATGTTGTAATTATCATACACTACGAGTCTCGTGAATCTGTATGTGTCTATTTGAATCGGATACTTAACAAGAAGTACATTCAATAGTCTGCCGAGGCAGTCGATGTTATTCGAGACGATGAGTATCGGGACGACATTGAGCAAATGGGAGATAGTAAAGCTTATTATAATTATATAAAAACACAAAGAAACAAACAGCCCAAATATATCTAAATCAAACAGCACACAATAATGTGTATGTTCATTTTGCTGAATCACTGAAGATCCGCTTCGGTAGAAGAAAAATCGTTTTCGACTACCTTTAGTTAAATAAAGGAACCAAGAAACCAGGTTCGGGATATGCAATCAGACATTGGCAATAGTACATGCTTCATTTTTAGTCTCTCAACTCCCATTCAATGACAGCCGGATCCATTGGTAAAGTCACCATTGACTGATAATCAACATCTGGAAGTTTGACTCCTTCTGGGAATTTCCACTTAAATGTTTTAACGTATGTTGTTAAAATAACACCCAACTGGACAAAAGCAAATTGTTCACCAATGCATCTGTGTCTACCCCCACCAAATGGTAAGAATGAACTGGCGACACCTTTGGCAACAGCACCAAACCCATAATCCACGGTATCATTACTAGAAGCACCCATATTAGCGTCATCAAATCTATGAGGATTGTAAATCTCAGGATGTGGGAAATATTCGCTGCTTGTGTGAGCGAAACCAGGCGAGACTAAAACATGGTGACCCACTGGCACGACATATGATGTGTTTTGGACAGGAATTGGGTTCATAACTTTTCGGAAGATGGAATGTAATGGCATGTGCATCCTCAAAGTTTCCTTGATACAATTGGTAACAAGAGGCATTTCCTGTAACATATCATAAGTGACATCTTCACCCTTACAGACGCCCATTATCTGCTCGTAAAGTTCCTCTTGAATATCTGGCTTCTCAGCAAGGTGTAATAAGAACCAAGCAGAAGTAGAAGCAGAGGTATGTTGCCCACCCATCAAAACACCAATCAACAAGTTGGCAATCTCTTGGTCAGTCATTTTAACACCGTCTTTATAGGTAGCGGTCTTCATCAACGTATCAATTAAATCTCTATCCTGAACATCATTTTCTCTTCTTCTTTTACCAATCAATTCCATATAAGTGTTGGAGATTTTTCTTTGTGCGTCATCTCTTCTTTTATAAGAAGGGAGTGGCAAGTTTGGGAAGACAAAGTTGATTGGAGTGAACCCTTTATCTAAATCGGAGTATAATTGGGCAAACGAGGCATCGAATCTGTTTCTCATCTCATCCCCCAACAAAGATCTTGAGGCAGTAAAGATGGTGATTTCAGGTTGGGATTTCATAACATCAGTGATACCATGAGATTTCTCCCCGTATCTGAAGTTTTCAGAGTTCTTGAAATAGTTCAGAATTTCTTCTCTAATTTTTGGAACATAATCTCTGAAAGCACCCTTGGTGAGAGCATGTTTGACAAATCTCTTCTGTTCCATCAATCTTTCGTTTGGACAATCATAGATGACACCTTTACCAAAAACAGGAGTGGTCAAGTGTTTGTAAGCTTCCTCGGCACTAACGTTGGTCAGTTTGGCATTCAAAACAAACTCATGACCCTTAGGCCCCAAATAAACAGTCATTGTTCTACCCAACATGACAAAGGCAAACACATCGCCATATTTCTTTTGACAATCAGCAAAGAATTCGTAAGGCTGCATACCATAAGGAATGGCACTTCCAAACCATGGAATCCAATAAAACACTAGCGGGACCCTGTCTTTTCTGAGGGAATAAATTAATTGCCACACAGCATTGTACACGAACGGGGCCATCAACAAGATGGAGATTCTTTGATATATTGGCAATGTTATGAATAAAGCATATGTGTGCAAGAGCAACTCCTTGGAGAAGCCCAACAATTCTTGAATCGCACCCATAGTGTAATGTGGTAGAAATACAGCCTTTCTTTACACAAAAGTGAAAGGACAGTGTTCTTCTGAAACGAAAGTGTCGAAAGCTAGAAGTGTAGCGCCTTTTATATAACTCTGAACTTTGTAAGTAGAGTCAAATCTTTCGATGTTTTGAGCAGACCTCGTATACTTTTTCGCGACTAAACGATAAATTTTCTTCCCTTTCCTGCTAACTTTGTTTACACATAGCTAGTGCCTCTCACGGGACGGCCTATCCTCTTACAACTGAGCCTCTCACTATCTTCAAAGTGTCTCCTATCTTTGAATGAATTGAATATGACATACCTTTCGTAACCCCTTCGAACCTGCCCTGAGTTCCGCCTTCGTAGTGGTCCTGAAGCTTGCTTAGGGGTTTCTATACTGCAATATACGCATGCATTCTGGAATATACCCAATGCTGTGGTGCTGCCAGCCGGGGCATTTGGGGAATTGGGCACCTGCTGAGTAAAATTATAATGAGACGTTTTGATAGGACACTGTTCAACATCGTACTATATTTCAAGAGTATCAGCGCATTACCTGAGTGAAAATCTAAACGAAAAGGAGGCATGAGGAGATATCGTATGGCTATGGAGAGCGCCAACTCATGACCTGTGAAGCAGCATTGTCAAGCTTAGTTCAGCTTACAATACTAGTATAAGCTGGTGTGTCTGTGCTATCCCGTGGGAGTAATAATAGAGCATATAGTGCCGAGTTGTAGCCAGATTAGAGATACTAGAATTTCTAGTTTGTAAATAATCTGTTTGTCATCATAAGCATCTTTACCCTTGAACAAAACCCAATCATTCATATAAGGCCCATAGAGTTCGAAACTCTCGTTACCGTGGAAAACCTATTGTTGACTTTCCCAACCTTAAATCACCAAATAGCCGCTGAGATCTTATGTATTTAACCATGGCGGCTCGCTCGTTTTAATTCTAACATCACTCAACTCTAGTAAATTGATAAGTAATAGATATTACAAGACAGAGCCGGTAATCCAACATGACACGCCCTACGGCCATCTTACTAGGTGTGTTTGGCTTGGTGATGAAGTTGGTGTTGGCCTTCAGTCCAGCCGATCAGAGCGAGGCTTTGGCTACAAGTTGTGCCAGCTTTTCCCAGTCACCAAACCTCATTAGTTTAGCATCTTGCGTATGAGATCACACTTCAAATCAGGCCTCGGGCTCTTCTCCCCTCGAATATACACTGTTGCTGACCAGTCTTTTTAGTCTCCTTCGTTTTCGGAGTGTTACTCTACAGGATATGATGACTCCTTTTTATGTGAGGGATGTTCTTTGATAGCTACTCCGGACGGCACAATAACTGATGAAATAGACTCCGATTGTGCTTGTACGTGCTGTTGGCTTCAGTATGTGGGAAATTATTGTTTCAAGAATCTCTGTGCAGATGAAGCCGCTCAAATCCAACTTGAAAATCAAATTTCCTCCATTTGCTCAACCGCACGGATTAGAAAGAATCTCAAACCATACATTCCTACTTCCGATGCAAATCATTTCAATGAACTAGAGTTCGATTTTTATGCTTCCGACAACAGCACTCTTTACCGCTCACTAGCCATTGAAGAAAAGGAGAAGTTGTATGGTACCATTTCGCAAATATTTGATTTTGAGAGTTTACCACACAATGGTAAACTCAAAAGAGATCTAAATGAAATCGGGCAATTTCACGAAAACAACGATTTCGATTATGAAAATGGCGATTGCTATGATGGTGACTTTGATGAGTGTGATATGCTGACGGATGAAGAAATTGATGACGCTAATGCTCTCGATGAACTACCCGAAGGAGTTGACCCACACGATTTGACTGACAGTCCACGAATTCAGGAAGATGACACAAGTTGGTTTGATAACTCTCCAACTATATCGAATTTGATCAAAAGAGATGGGACAAGTGTAATGAAGGAGATGAAAATGAGAGCATCTCGCTTATTCGGGTCTGACATCAATTTCCAAAAGGAGAAACCAGATCAATTCTGGGATGAGGCATTGAGGGAAGCTTTGAGTGCAAATAAGGCATTTTCTACTGCTTATTCAAGATCCAAAAAAGAGGGTGCTTTTGCAAAGGTCGTGGTTGTCGATGCCCTGAGAAGCTGCCCCACTGAAATGTCCCACTACGATTTTCCGTTAGAGGCCACTGAAGACGAATTGTTATCTGTAATAGGCTGCATAATGGGTACACAACTACACATCGAAGATGCTCAGGAGTGTGAAAGAAATGAGAACTCGTGCATCTGCCTGTGTGCCAGGTTTCACCAGGAGCAATTTTGCGAGAATTTGTACATAAATAAGCTAGATCCTGTTAGACATGGATCTTCTGTGGGTGCATTTGTGTGTAATGCCACATTTGACACTCTGACAATTCCCGACTCAATCGGGCTCTCAATTGAAGAAGTAGTCGAGAGGGATTTACATTTTCTAAGTCACATCGAACCTGTTGCTGCAACTTTGGATATTTCAAGAGAACTTCGTGAATTCAAAAATGACTATATCTGGTCAACAAGTACTCAAGACCTTTCTGGTCCATTGGCTGAGGTCACTAGCTCAATTGTGCTAGATGAATGTGAAATTGGAAACGGAGATCTCGAAGATTATATGGAATACGATCTTGATAGTTGTGATATCAGAGAATTATACTACTGCAAAAATCATTATAAAACATCAGATTGTCTACTGAGAGATGACGCCAATCCATGTAATCAAGCTTGCTGCTTAGAAAAAAAAATGGTTAAATGTGCTGACATTTTCTGTGATAAGAAATCAGCGGTTCTTCCCTTCAAGCAAATCGCCAACCTTGTTTGTTCCAAATATTCCGATGCAGATGTTACAAATGGTACCTTACCCTTTCCAGGCTCTGGTCTACCGGGTCAGCACTGCAATGACACCACCGAAGATACTGGATCTGATACTGATTCTAATACTGAGGCCTTTATTGATAACAGCACCTTATTTCTGAGCCATATTTTGGGAGATAATGCGGTAACCCTTCAAGGATCTGGAGATAATACTGATGATGTTAAGGCTAGGATTGGTGAATCATTCTGTGAGATCGAAGAATTCCACCCTGGCTATGATACATCCAGTTGTGATAGAAGGGAGGTCAAAGACTGTATCAAGGAAGGGATTCAGAGCTTAAAAGATGATCCCGAGCACTTCTGTCCCTACTGTGTGAATGATAACTCATACGATGAGTGCCGTTGTGCTTGTTGTTTTGGTCGTTATTTTAGTAAAGTTTGTTACGACCCAAACTGTAACGATTTGAGTGAGAAGTTGAGATACAAGCGTTATGTTAAAGAGGTTTGCAAAACTAAGCCAACAGTAAAATATCTTCAGATTAGAGATGAGCAGTCGGATACAAGCTCTGAGCAGGTTCCAAACAAGAATCGCTTCAAGGCAAAGACTAATAACCAAAAAGCCGCTCCTCCGTTGTCACAGGTTGAGCCTGAGGTTGATATTTTTGCCGGCTATGGCGATGAAAAGCTCAACAATACGGCAGAAGCGTTTGTTCAACATCCTGTCAATGCTAATAATGCATTTTCTGAGTGGAAAAAAAAATCTTATTTACGAAGTCAATCGAAGCATTACAAAAGAGATACTTCAGAAGATGGAATTGATGATTTTGAGACAGACGAGCCAGAAGATATTGATGATGTTACATTTGATAAGCGCTCAAAGAATAGCAAGGCTATGAAGAAAAAGCTTTCAAAAGCCAAAAAGTTTGCCAAAGGCGGATCTCTTACACCAAAGAAGACGAAGGCTATTCGGTTCACCAGCGGGGATAGAAAAAAGGATCATAAGGTAAAACTGACATCGAAGACCTCCGGGACACTCCTGAACTCGATGGGAAAGAAGCATTCTGATAAAAAGAAAGGTTACACTCATGATAAAAAGCTGCTGCATTTGGCAACCTTAGGTACTACGAAGGCGAAACCAAAGATGGGTCTTGGCGAAAATCTATCTAGCAAAGCAGGCCAAAGAACCGGAAAACCAAAACAAAGCTTGATTCTTCCTGGAATCAAGGAGGTCTCTTCTAATAAAGATAAGCTGTCCAAATTGGTCGATTCTCCTAAGTTAGCCCAGAAGCTACAAATATATAAAAGGGAGCCTCTCTATCGTCCCTCAGAAAGTATTACTGGAAAGTTTGATCAATGGGGTGCTAGGGAGTCAGGGGCTTCTGGGGTTCAGAACAGCGACACAAAAGCTGACAAAATAAATGCGAAGTCGTATCGAACCATCACCAAAACAATCACTAGAGTGAAACCCAGATCAACACGATCTGTATTATCTACTGATATTGCAACTCAAAATCAACCCAAATCAAATGTTGTTTCTTATACGGTTACTTCTTCCAGCTCGTTGCAATCAAGCTCGGCATTGTCTCCCATTACCCACGTTACATCAGTGGTCTCAACAGTAACCACAACGAGCATGTGTCCAGATTCTATAACCACTTCAATCAAGACAAGGTTCCGACCTTCTACAACTACCGAGACCGATTATGAATCAGTTTCCACTGAAACGTATACTGAATGGGAAGAAACTCTCACAGAAACAATCGCCAAGAAGACGGCTTATCGGTATAAAGCAACCACTGTTACTACTGAGACTTTACCAACTACGACTGTCAGTACCAAAACAAAAATCAAGTTCATCCCAAATATCACGTACACTGAATATGAGGAATCTGATCAAACTGTTAAGCTTACAATTTCGGATACAACAACAACCACAGAAACAGAACTTGATACCATTTATAAGAATACTCTTACCGAGACCACCACTACTTATTCTGGCACACTAACTACAACTGCATTTAAATTCACGAAATATAAATTTCGGAAAACAGGTACAGTTACTGTCTCGTCGACAACAACTACAACATTGGAGTATGTAAGAACTAAATGGTACCCTGAGTTCACTGTGACAGAATATGAGGATGTTGAGACTAAGACGAAATATAAGTGGTATCCCAAAACCACTACCGACTATGATACGGTGACGACGTCAACTACATCAGTGTCTACTACAACGACAACCACAACTGTATCCACTACTGCGGCTGCAGCTGGTCGTGCCACTCCAGTTATTTCTCTTGCGAATTTGATATCTTTATTAGCTAGAAATGAGCCAACGGATGTGGCCGAGTTTTACGATCCTAATAACCAAAATCCTGTTGCTTTGAAATCGGATGATTCTGCTGAACTTGATGTTGCTAGCTTGAGAGATGCTTCTGAGGAAGAGGTCTTTGACGATACTGATTTGGAGGATGGTGAGACGGATATCAATGAGCAGGTTAAAAACTCCATTTTGAATGATACTTTGAGCTTTGAAGGGGTCCATTGATACAAATTTGGATGAATCTAATTCCTCCAATCAAACAAACCAAACGGTGATCGCATCTTCTGCTTCCCGTGAGGCCAAACAGAGTTCATTATTTGCATATTGCGCTGGAATCGCTATGACTATTGTCATTCTCCCTCTATTATTTGAGTGTATGTATCCTATTACCAACGTGTCTTCACGTCGCCACAAGAGGGGGAGCAGAAAAAATACCACAAAGAAAGCAAAACCTCATTTATCCGATGTTAATATTGTTGACGAGAATTAAAGAAGGTCGCCCGGTTGAACTGTTCTTTGATGATTGGTTTTGAGTCCTAAGCTTGTGTTGGCAAGAGATTAAAGTGGTTTTCATACACAATTGATTTGCTTTCTAATAGGTTCCCCGTAGAAAATGTTAGGAGTTGGGCGTTAAATTATGACATTCACCAGCGCGAGCTAGGCTGAAGCTAAGGTATTTGTATTGTGTCACATACATGACCCGCTAGGCTGAACTAGTTTGTAGTCTGTAATTTTGTCTCGCTCTCAGAATTACACACCGACCGAGAATAACATATCCATATCAGATTTTAGGTGATGCCTGTATAAGAATTTTTGACACATTTCCTTGGCCTGAAAATTCAACAGAATTGGCAAAGACCAATTGCGGATTTTGCTATATAAATTCAATCAAGTTTATTGTGCGTGATCTGATGTCAGGAGAATTAAGTATCACTGGTCAGCTCTTGGCTGGCTGTACCAGTAGCTTGTACAAAGAGAGGCGACTTTACTTGATGGGTGATCTGCCAGAACACACCGAGCCCTTCGTTCTCTCACATGAGGGCCCAAGACTAGAACTTCTTGTCTTCAAGTCAACATTCAAGGATATATTTGTTGAAAGTCAATCAGTGGTTGAGCAATACTTGTTAAATGGACAAGTTGTTGCTGATCAAAGGTCGTTGTCTCGTTTGATGTTGGCTACTTTTGGGATGCTTCTTACAACGAACGAGAATCATACGGTGCTCAATATCCATGACGAGATCCTTTTCAGATTGCTCCGTTCTCCCCAGTGCAAAGAAACTTACTCAGATCCAATCTTGAACCCCGATAATCTTCTATCGCAGGAGGTTTATTTCCTTCAGACGCTCTTGAACTCCAATATCTCTAAGATCAACAAGTCGTCTTCTCTCTGGCATCTTTTCAAAAAGTTGATGATCTATGTTGTTGATAAGAAATTGACCGATACCATAAGCTTGGACTTCTTTATTGACACAGCTTTGGTTTCAGCCAAACAACACGCTACAAACTATTATTCTTGGAACTTTATCGGTTTCGTTACTAATCTCATGATACTGCGAAGTGAGGCGAGGAGGTTATGTTCAATATATGACAAGGTGGAGAAATTCTGCAAGACACATGTCAACGATTCAGCAGCATGGAGCTGTTGGATTTCCGTTATGCAAATGAATTCTGGCGCATTGAAACTAGCTTGTTTTGAGTTCAACAAGTATTGTGAACACGGCAAGATACATTTTAACGCGGCAAAGATTATACTCCTGGTTGCTAATCCAAAAGATCAGATGATGAAGCTCTCAAAGTGGTTGTGGGATACAAAATGTACATCAGAAGCCCCATTTTATGCTTTTAGGAACCTGATACCATATACGTTACTGGTATGGAATGAGCCTGTTTTCATCAAGCAACTCATGATCCAGGTGTATTCGCACTGTACAATAATGGAGGATATTATTTTCAAGGGCAAGGGAATTGATGTTGTTGTCGAAAAGGGATATTACACGACTAATATTGACATGGAGAAAGATGCTATACTCAGAGAGAAAATTTTAAACTATGTAAACTGGAAGAGACTTTTCAATTGGTATGCTGAGTTTATTTATTACAAGTACAACATGGCTAGTGTGGTTCACGAGCCATGAAAATAGTACTATCTATCAAAAAACGTAATACAAGATGGATATTGGATATGAAAGGAAAAAGAAAGTCAATACTGCATGTTTATATAACTAACACCACGTATACACGCAACAAAAATCTAAAGTGGACAATAAACTCTTCTGGTTGGCACAGCCAATAAGCAGCCATGAAGGTTTGGCGACGTGGAACTGTCGAAGACGACTAAACCATGAAAGAACTCGAGATCAAGGGAATATAAAAATCTAGGCAAACTATCAGACATGAAGACAGATGTAATTATATACAACAGCAAATCAAATGATCAATTAAATGATGGAAAATGCCTTGCTAGAAATCAATCATTCAACTTCATCTTGCTCGTCACTGATATTCAATTTTTCAAAAGCTGGTATTTCAAACTCTGGAGTAAAATTTTGGCCTGGTAAAATTGGTGCACATTCTAAAATCAATCTAGTTTGCTCTCTTGGATCAGCATCGTTTGGGATCTGTTTGTATAAGTAAAATTCAAGTTCATCTTTCCCAGGATTTTCACTTGTCCTGAAAAGTTTAGGATGAAACTCCACTCCTTCTTCTGATCTCTTTTTCTGGAATTCTCTTTGAGCATCTTCAATCTTGAATTTCTCATTTGTGGCCACTTCATGATTTCTTTCACCCAGGGCATCAGTGACCTTTTTCCATAAATGTCTTGATTCATATTCACCTTGTTCTTGAAGAGGACGAACTTTTGGACGTAGAGGAGTAGTCATTTTCACATCCAAGAAAACCGATTTTTTGCCCTTTTTCAAATCTTTGATATTCATGACATCGTTCCATTTACCGGTAATCTCGTATAGAGATTCTCCAGTGTTGTCATTCTTCACAACACCTTCAATAGCATCATAGGTCCCAGAAATAAAACCTTTAGTTTTGAATTCAATATCAATCGAGTAACCTGTGGATGGACAAGTGATAATCATATGATCCCCCAATTCAATTCTCATTTTACCAAACAATATACCTCGTGCGTACATATTTGGTTGGGTCAAAGTGTACTTTTCTGGTTGATTTTTGGAATCCAAGATATCCAAAAACTGTAAGACAGTCAAGCCTTCCATCATAGCAGCCGTGGAATTCCCCAAGAATCTTGATTTTGGCAAAACTGCACCGTCAACTCTAATGTGAGATTCTGGTATCATATAGAAATATGAAGATTTTGGAGGATGATGAGATGTTTGTTCAGCAATGTAGAACGCTTGTTGGCCATTTGGTAAATCCCAATAACTGGTGAAGAATTCACCCAACACCGGGTTCAAAGGTTTCTTCACGGCTTTTGGAGCGATATGCCAACCGGAAAGATACCATTTGACAACATTGAGAAATCTATCTATTGGTGATTTTGCGGAATGAGCTTCCAAAAGGATTTCGGGTTGTTGTAATTGATTTGTGATTCTCTCCAGCATTGACTTTCTCTCCAAAATAAAAGTTGGTAGAGTTATTCTGGACAAGTCAGAGCCCGGTCTCAATTGGGTGATAATTCCCATAAGTATACTTTGCCCTTGTTCATCAACTTCATCAATGTCCTCTGTTTTGACCTGTTCGTTTTGTTGACCGGCTGCGCTTGCACTTGGAGTTACTGACTGAGCAGAACTATCAGATAGCTTAAACTTGAGCTTTGACAACGACATTGTGTGTGCAAGTCTTGACGGTTGTGTATTTCCTGATCTTTAGAGATAATTGTTGGTTTTGTGTGACCTGAAAGTTTCACTGAATTTATCCCCTCTAATGGCACTGAGCTGTTTTTAAATTGATCCTTCCCGAACTTGAAATAAGCAACGTAGCTGCTGTTTGAGAACACGAATAAAGTAGAAGTTGCGCAGTCAAAAAGCCGATTACTTGAGTCACGTGTAAGGCAAGCGTCAGGTGCACGATGAACAACAATTGACAAAGTGCTAAAACCTGTGTTTGAAGACCCTGAAAAGCACTAAAAATTAATCCCCTTTGACGTTTTTTGGCTATGCGGAAACAGTGTGCAGAATTGCAATTTCTGAGAAGAATTGGTGTATGGGTGTCTTGGTAATTTTTTCGGATGACATAAGCAAACGCTATCTCGATAAGATATTATTCGATCATGATCATCTTGATGGCTAACTACAACGCTGTCTATCTCGGTGGTGAATGTGTTATTATGGCGAGCTGCACACACTGTTGTACACCTGGATGTGGTTGAAAAGTGTTTGCTGTCTGTGCTTGCGAGTGACCGTGTGGAAAATGAGCGAAAACAGAGATATTACTGCAAGCAAAAATGCAGTCGTATAGTTCAAGGATGCACAATGAGACTGTAGTAATGAAGTATCGAGTGCAGTGTGTGTGTATGCGGAAAGCGCTATTAAGGATGCAATAAATAGATTCGTCACGTTGGAAACGGTTTGCAGCTTGAAAGATGTGTAGACGTCGGTCTTGAGTATGCAAAGCGTGTGTATCAATTGCGAAATAATGAAAAGCATAAATAATATTATGGGTATTATGCTGGCAGCATTGTATCCACTGCCTGTGGAGGGATCTGATAGGGGAGATGTGGAGTATGCACTAACAACATCAGCACTCAGTAATGTAGCAAGCACTGGAGAACTAGTGAATTTGGATTTTTTTGGAGAACTAGATATTGTGATTGTTCTCTCAGTTGATGTTTTGGATCCTTTACAGATATTTGTGGATAATATTGGAGAGATTGACCGTGCAGACATGACTTGTGTCACGGATGTGATGTTTCTGGTACTTTCTGGGGTAAAACTGGAGCTGAGTAGAGCATCTTCCTCAAGATCTGGGGCTTCGCTATATTGAGATCGCGTGTATTTCTTGATGATGAAGCATGCAGAGATAGCTGTGAGGAGCAGGGCCGAAACCATAACCATCGTGGCTGAGGCTCGACTAGCGCTATCTGTTGACTGCGCAAACATTATACGGCTTTCCTCAAGTGCCATGAGAGCGAAAACCAGCACCGCAACTAGATATGCTGTGAACAGCTTCTTTGTAGTAACCGAGTCTATGGGATTTGCGGATATGGAAACAATTTGAGACTGCTGGGAAGCGAGATTGAGGATGATTAGGGCATTGAGAAAGAGGCCCCACATGGTGATGTGAGAAGCTATGAATGAGGCTTTATCTGATGCTGATACCAGCTCCAAATGATAATATAGAAAGAATGAAGTCAGCGTGTTTAATTGATTTTTCAATTGTTACGATATTGAAAAGCGAAAATTTCCTTATCGCTTTTGATAAGCGATCTAGAGCATGTATGTACAACGTTAATTTCATCACAACGCCTGTCAAGATAAGGCTTCTCCCGATAACGAAAAGGCGCCCACAGGTACTCAAGGGTTACAACTATTTTCTCCGA
This sequence comes from Xingzhongia strasburgensis, assembly GCA_030574715.1. Taxonomy (NCBI): domain Eukaryota; kingdom Fungi; phylum Ascomycota; class Saccharomycetes; order Phaffomycetales; family Wickerhamomycetaceae; genus Xingzhongia; species Xingzhongia strasburgensis. The sequence continues at coordinate 27,415 of JAJMFO010000152.1, forward strand.
TTCAAGTCTTCTGTATTTCTATGTAATTCATCACAGAACACAGAAGCACAACGGCTTTCCAGACAAGAGAGAAATTTTGCAATGAGCTGCTGGAAAACGCATCCCGCATCAATTCACAGATCTTTCGGTCTTTCCATCCGAACACCAATAGATATGCAGCTTCAGTGCTGTAGCTTATATAATCTTTACCCGGCCCTATCCTTGCCGCGCCTGTTTTCATTCGCCTCCTAACAAACATTCTAAAACATCAACACAGGATTGCCAGCTAAACAACAGCTACAATCTCCAATTCTTCTGTCGCCAGATTTTCATTGCCAAACAGTTAGCAACAATGGATGAAACATTAATCTCCACTATCAATAAGCTTCAAGATGCGCTCGCTCCCTTGGGCGGGGGATCACAGAGTCCGGTTGACCTTCCTCAGATCACCGTTGTGGGTTCCCAATCATCTGGGAAATCCTCAGTCTTGGAAAACATTGTTGGGAGAGACTTCCTTCCAAGAGGTACTGGTATCGTTACTAGAAGACCCCTCGTGTTGCAATTGATCAACAGAAGAGCCTCAAAGAATCCAAGCAGTAAGAGTTCCCAGGACTTGCTTAATCTGAACGACTCCTCAAAAGATGTTCAATCTGAAGATAACGTTGACGAATGGGGGGAGTTTTTACATCTACCAGGTAAAAAATTCTTCAACTTTGATGAAATTAGAAAAGAAATCGTCAATGAAACTGATGCTAAAACTGGTAAAAATGCAGGGATCTCTCCAGTACCAATCAATTTGAGAATTTACTCTCCTCATGTCCTAACTTTAACTTTGGTGGATTTGCCAGGGTTGACAAAGGTTCCAGTTGGTGATCAACCAAAAGATATCGAGAAGCAAATTAAAGATATGCTTTTGAAATATATCTCCAAACCAAATGCGATCATTCTATCCGTCAACGCTGCTAATACCGACTTGGCTAATAGTGACGGGCTAAAACTAGCCAGAGAAGTCGACCCAGAAGGTTCAAGAACTATTGGTGTCTTGACTAAAGTGGACCTTATGGACCAAGGTACCGATGTCATTGACATCCTTGCTGGTCGTGTGATTCCTTTAAGATACGGTTACGTCCCTGTTATAAATAGGGGTCAGAAGGATATCGAACAACATAAAACAATTAGAAATGCCCTAGCAGATGAAAAGGCGTTTTTCGAAAATCATCCATCCTATAGATCCAAAGCTCATTACTGTGGTACACCATATTTGGCTAAAAAATTGAATTCGATCTTATTACATCATATCAAACAAACATTACCTGAAATCAAACTCAGAATTGAAACCGCTTTGAAGAAATATCAGAATGAACTGATCACTCTAGGCCCGGAAACTATGGACTCTCCTAACTCCGTGGTGTTGAGTATAATTACTGATTTCTGTAAGGATTATAATGGGATTTTAGATGGTGAAGCTAAAGAGTTATCAAGTATGGAATTAAGCGGTGGGGCAAGAATCTCATTTGTCTTTCATGAAATTTACAAAAATGGTGTTAATGCATTAGATCCATTTGATCAAATCAAAGATGGAGATATTAGAACAATCATGTACAATAGTTCTGGTGCTGCTCCTTCTCTTTTCGTCGGTACACAAGCATTTGAAGTTTTGGTCAAACAACAAATTAGAAGATTTGAAGACCCATCAGTACGTTGTATCAATTTGATCTTTGATGAATTGGTCAGAATTTTGACTCAAATCTTACAAAATCCTAAATACTCAAGATATCCACAACTAAAAGAAGCTTTATCAAATTCGTTCATTGAATTTTTAAGAGTTGCTTTGATCCCAACTCAAGAGTTTGTCACGGACATCATTAAAGCAGAAGAAACCTACATTAACACTGCTCATCCTGATTTGTTAAAAGGTTCTCAAGCAATGTCTATTGTACAGGATAAGTTACATCCAAGACAAGTCCAGGTTGATCCAAAAACTGGTAAACCAATAAATAATGCTAGCTCCCCTGCTCCTTCATTGGCCGATGACGATAAATCCTCTGGTGGGTTCTTCGGTGGATTCTTTGCTTCTAAAAACAAAAAAAGATTGGCATCAATGGAGGCACCTCCACCTGTTTTGAAGGCCAGTGGTGCTATGACGGACCGTGAAACGCAAGAGACAGAAGTGATCAAGTTGTTAATTCAAAGTTATTTCAATATTGTTAAAAGAACTGTTGCAGATGTTATTCCAAAAGCCATTATGCTGAAATTAATTGTTAGATCAAGAAACGAAATTCAAAAAATGTTGTTGGAAAAATTATATGGATCGAATGACTTGAGTGATTTAGTGAAAGAAAATGAAATCACAAAGCAAAGAAGACAAGAGTGTATCAAGATGGTTGAAGTGTTAAAACATGCTAATGAGATTGTTTCATCTGTTTGAAAGGCGATTCAAATTAATTACTAGAACTCTTATTTTTATGTTATACTTGTTAAAGAATCTATTAATTTCAACTTACAGCTAATAAATGTCATAGTCCTATATTCTTCCTGTTCTGTATGTAAGTCCGTAGAATAGAGTGCTGTCAGGTAGTTGTAGCCCAAGTATGGGATGGATCACTTCCCCGATATTCTACGCGGACTTTCTGGAGAACCTTTCCCTAAACTTATCAGTAGTCTTACTCTTCTGTATCGAGTGTGTTTGTTATCTGTTTTTTGTTTTTTTTTTAGATATAAATATTATATTAAATTTACCTTATAAAACTATAACAACTAATCCAATAAATCCAGTTCTCTCTTTAATCTTCCTTTACTTCCCAAAATCCCCCTTGTACCTTCTGTCTTTCTTCCTCTTCGAGTCCACCATTCTTTCTCCTGTTTGTTTATAAGCTAGGCTCATAGCAAGCCGGGTAATTCGCCAAAGCTCCAGGTTCATGACCGGCTCCTGCCGCAGCACAAAATTTTTCAGTGAGAGCGGCTTTAGCTCAGTTGGGAGAGCGTTAGACTGAAGATCTAAAGGTCCTGTGTTCGATCCACAGAAATCGCACACTGTTTTTTTGCTGATTTTGGCTAATTTTTTGACCCCATAGGCTTGCCGAGTCGTTCTAGGGTTTCTACCTTTCATGATTTGTCGATCCCTTCATTCAATCACTCTGGAAAAGAGGTATAACTTCATTACTCCGCTGATGTCCGCCGTCCTTTTCTCTACAGCTATGTTTCGGCTCATGTAAAAAGTTCAGCCGGTCCGGCTCGAACAGAGCGAAAACGAAAAATTCCTTTGTTAACCGAAGGGCATACAAAAAGTTCCAGCCATTTCAAAGCTTGAAGGATAAGCTGCAAAATCTGGGGTAGATTAGAAACAAAGCATAAAAGGGTTCTCGAGGATGCATAATATTTGTATCGAATGTAAGCAGGGTTTTTCTATTGTGTTCCTTCTTTGATCAATCGAGTTGTCCAAACTAAAGACACCGTCGGAGATGTTGAGGATTACGAAGCTATTGTTCAGGTGCATGAGAAATAGCGGTGCTCCCTGTAACGGGGCAAGATAACAAAAATTGGGTTTTTGAATTTATATGACTCAAAAAGTTGGAGAATTTTCAATGTTTTATAAAGTTTTAGATTCTCTCTTTGAACAACGACATTATACTAGCTTTTCTCGATATCAAACTTGTCACTATGTCAGCAGAAGACGTGGAAGCTCGAGCAGAGAATGAGAATTCTTCTTCTCTTGATATGAAGGAGAATATCTCCAAGGACACTTCAACTGGTAGAGAAGACCTAGAGGATGAATTCCCACCGGATGAACTGAAGATTTCTAGAACAAGTCAACTCGCCAAAGAATATGGAATCAATGAGCGTAAACTTACGTGGAAGATTGATCTTTGCGTTGTTCCACCATTTGTCTTGTTATATTTCCTAGCATTTTTGGATAGAATCAACATCAGTAATGCTAAAGTTTACAATATGGCTACAGATTTAAATTTAACTGGGAATCAGTTCAACATTGCCCTTACTGTTTTCTTTGTTCCTTATGTTTTCTTTGAGATATTATCCAATTATTTGATGAAGAAGATTCCACCACATGTTTGGTTATCGGGGTGTATTTTCCTTTTCGGAATTGTTACCATTGCGATGGGGTTTGCCAAAAATTTCTCAGGTTTGGTTGCCTGTAGATTTTTCTTGGGGATGTTGGAAGCTGCATGTTTCCCGGGCATTTTTTATACCTTATCAACATATTATACTCCAATAGAGTCACAAAGAAGATTCTCTGCATTTTTTTCATGTACATGTTTAGCAGGTGCAGCAGGTGGGAGTATTGCGTATAAAATCAATGATTTGGATGGAGTTCATGGGATTGCTGCTTGGGCATGGATTTTCATTATAGAAGGTACCTTCACTGCTGGATTGGCTTTTTTGTTATTCTTCATTATACCAGATTTCCCAGAATCTTCCAAATTTTTAAATGATACAGAAAGAGAATTCTTGAAAAAAAAATTGGAAATTCATTCAGTGGATTCAGGGTTTGAAGTGAATTTCAATTGGAGAGACATGGCTAAACAGTTTTTCAGTGAATCATTGTTTTCATTGAGTGCATTTGAATATTTTTGTTTGGTTATTCCAGCTTATGGATATGCTTATTTCGCACCAACAATCATTTCTGAGATGGGGTACACCTCGCAATCTGCCAATGCTCACTCGGTTTATCCATGGCTACTAGCATTTGGGTTCTCCAACATCATTGCATTTTTGTCTGATTATACCAAACTTCGGACGCCATATGCTATTGGTTCTTCGATTATTGCCATTATTGGGTTTGCTCTTGTGCTTGGATTGACAGATAATCCACAGGGCCGTTATGGAGGATGTTTCTTGATTGCCACGGGTGCGTACACAGCCATGCCTCAACTGGTGTGTGCCACTGCTTTGAACTTTGGTGGCCATTTGAGAAAATCTTTGGGTACTTCATTCCAAGTTGGGTTTGGTAACATTGGTGGTATCATTGCAACATTTTTGTTTTTAAGCAGTGATTCTCCAGTGTACAGAAAGGGGTTGAGTGTCTGTATTGCGTTCATGGCACTGAACATTGTGACAGCATCTGTGAGATGGGGATTATTGGTGAAGAGAAACCGTGAAAAGCAGAGCGTGCAATACAAGCAGAAGTTCTTCGCGCAGGACGAAAGAGATATCGTGATCCAGGGGGACAAGCATCCAAACTTCAAGTACATGTACTAGTTGTTGTGGCAAAATGATGGTCATTGATGACACTAAAAGTTTGTACTACTAGTAATAATAATATTTGTATGAGATTTCAGCAGTCTGACTCTGTGTGCTGATGTAGAGACCTAGCGAGGATGTTGGATCTGCTGTGCCAAAGGCGCGCAAGGCTTAGACGAAACAAAGCTACGAAATATTATTTGTCCAGGATGTTAATGAGGTTGCTACGCAGGGAAGAACGGACCCAGACAGGGAGGCGTGGGTTAAAGCGGACAACCAGGACTCAGGAGCCCTGTAGGTGAGAGTTCAGGGATGAAAGATGAAGGCATAAAAGTAGGCAGATTCAGACAAATACCAAGGCTTAAATGCAGTAGCGCTGTTCCTGCGCCCAAATTTTATCTCCGCTGCAGATCGGGGCGGCGCTGTGGTTTTCATAAAAATATGTCTGTTTTGACACATGGAGTTCTTTTCTTTTCTCTTTTCTCTTTCTTTTGATTTGATTCTTCTGTCTTATTTCTTGGTACTCTCATTCTCCTTCCCATCACATTCACTTCCAAACCCTCAAATGATCCAGCCAAGAATCAAGAGGGTGCACGTGCTCACACTGCTCACCCTGTGTGTTGTGTTCCTGCTCGCCCACACAGCACTTCGGTCGTTCGAGGCTCGAGCCCCGGCAGACGGGCACCAGGCGCCAGCTTATTTACGCAACATCAAGACAGTGAACCCGGATTCTCCACTAGACACGCGGTGTCTCCAGTTCATGGACACGCTCCTCTACCAAAACAAGACCACAGAGTACTCGACGTTTACATTCGAGACGAGGGATTTCCAGCTTTTTCTGCTGAACAAGATCAACGACACTAGAAAGAGAAAACCTCCTAGGGAGCGTGAGAGCTGGGCCCCTTCACAGGAAGACAAACTCAAATGGGCACGAGAGTTTGATGATAACGTGGCCAAGGATGAAGAAATGCGTATTGCCGTGCGCGAGCAGACCATAGACACCAGGGCTTTTAGTCATTGCTACATCAAGAATATGGGCTCGCTTGAGGAAAAAACCGTCTCTAGATGTGCTGATGTGGAAAGATCTCTTTTCCCATGGCTCACTCACACTTTGCCTCAGGTCAATGGTCATGACACTGAGACACTTCCAGAAGAGGAGTGTGTCCTACCGAAGCTTATGGCCAAAGCCAGAAAACGAGGTATTGTTCTTTCCGTTGCAAATAAACACATGAACGAGCTTGTCAATCTCATGATCAGTCTTAGAGTGCTCAACAATCACCTACCGATTGAAATCATCTTCAAAGGTGATTTTACCGAGATGAGACGAAACCATTTACAACTGATAGCCAATGCTGATTTCAACGATGAGGAGAATGACACTTTGTTGAGTGTGTTGCAGAGACATCCAGATTACTCCAAAATCTCTTTGTCCAAATCATATCCAAAACTTGATATTACATTCATCGATATCAAAGACTCGATCACTCCAAAATTTAGCAAGAAATTCAAACTATATACGAACAAATTACTGGCATGTCTTTTCTCAACTTTTGAAGAAATGGTTCTTTTAGATGCAGATGTTCTTCCTTTCATAGCACCACAAGATTTATTCGAATTACCAGAATATAAATCTACAGGTGCCTTTTTTTTCAGAGATCGAGAATTGGTAGATAGATCATCTGTTGAGGATAAGCAGTTCTGGTATGATTTATTACCAACTGAAATAGAGCAAAAGGTGTTTGGTATCTCAAATCATGTTGAAAAAGTTGCCAATGAAAGATATTTCAAAGGTTTCACACATTTGATGGAAGCAGGATTAGTTGTGATGAATAGACAGCGTTTCTTTTCAACATTCTTGCATTCAATTCAATTACAACTTTGGAGTTCTGCTACCAAGAGAGTTTGGGGTGATAAGGAATTCTTTTGGCTATCGATGATCCTAGACGGGGAAGACTCATTCGAATTCAATTCAAACCCAGTCGCTGCTATGGGGAAATTGGAACCATTCCCGGGCGAAGAAGATAGTGCAATCAAGGGAATATGTTCTACTCAACCTGCTCATATCTACAACGACACTTTACTCTGGCTCAACTCGGGATTCCAATACTGTAAATATAAGACTTGTGCCACAACAGATTATTCTCGTCAAAAGCAACTTACTAAAGAGCAGTTGAGAACCAAATATAAAGGGCCTATTGATGTGGAGACCGCTATAATCCCACCTACTTTAGATGATTTTTACCTTCAATTTACAAGAAAAGAAGAAGTAACCTCTCAAGCTTGGAAACAGAATGATATGTGTAAAGCTTACATGTATTGTGTCAAAAACGAAGTGGAAGTGGAAAAGAAAAATATGACTCCAAGAATGTCATCCACTGTGAAATATCAAGGCAAACTCATTGATTTCACCGAGCAACAAAGAACAGATTATGCATTTGTTGGTAACGTATGGATGAATGGTTTGCAACTGTTAAAAAGCTTTGAAAAAAGGGCAAATGATAAAAAAAAGCAAAAACAAATCGAAGAAGGAAACCCAGATCCAGAGCCCGAAGTTGTTCAGAAGGAAGAAGCTGATTATCCTCAACTTGTTCAAGTACAGCATGTACAAGCAGATGGTTAGCAAAAGTCTCAATTATTTGAAATATTTATAGATAAAATCACAACATTTCAGCTCAGAATAGAAAGAGTTTCAAGAAAGACAAAAAAAAAATATATATCCTTAGAACATAGAATCAACACACATGTTTAATTCACGATTAGTTATGATTTCATACCATTGGTAGCTATTTCCTCTAGTTTCTGTTCAACTTGATTTAAAGTAGTTTCCCATTGTGCAAAATCAGTTTGTAATTGACTTAGGTTGAAATCCATCTCCTCCACAGTTTTATTTGATGCTGCCAATCTCAATTGTAAGCCATGTAAATTTTCTAACCTTTTGATAATAAATGGTAATTCATCCTGGAACCCTTGATTTTGCTGCCAAAGTTTATATAATTCGTTGACCTTAACATCTTCAACTACCTCGTTTTCGGTTTCTATGGACCTTCTCATTGCAATAGATCTCTCAAATTTTGTATTCACTTCATCGATGACGACGCTTATTTGTGACAATTGATCCTGATCATTGGATAGCAACTTGAATTTCCTGAATAAGTCATTGATTGTGAATTCAATAGAATTTTCTGGGGAGAATTCAATCCCTATAGTCTTCTCAATCTTATCCAATTTCCTCTCGAGATCAAGAAAATCTTCAATGCTAAAGCTCTTTTTACTTTCGCTAACGCTGCTGACTGGATGTGAATCATCAATTGGGACACCATCTGTCGGTAAAGCTAGATTTACTATTTTCTTTGCCTTAGTTTTTTGATTGATTCTTTTGAATATATGTGATAACTTCTCTAGCTCTTTAGCATCTTCAGGCGACTCCTCCGTCTCAAGCTCGAGCTCGGCCAGCTCTTGCCTTATTCTACTCAATTTGTTCTGTGTCGTCTCCTCGACTGAATACGACTCATAACTTTCCAGTCTGTCGATCCTGTCTGAAAAGTCCGTGACATGAGCATCAATCATCTTTTTAGCGAACTTATTTCGACTGGTTTGAACATCCAAGGCATCTTCAGTAATGGATTCTCTTCGCTCGTTGGGAGCTTTCTCAAACTTCCGTATTGGTTAGTGGAAAAACTTGTTACAGGAGACCTGAAAACAACTCACATTGATGTCGTCCTCAACATCTGAAGTCTCGTAAACTTCTCTTGATCCAATGTCCTATCTCAGAGTTAGCACTAGAAACCAGTCACCCAACTCAATACACTCACAACACCTTCCAATGTGTCGTACTTGGACATTCCAGAGCCCTCACTCAACTTCTCCAGACAACTCGAAGGAAAACATTCATGTGAGATCTGTAATATGCCTCTTTCGAATGACGCGATTTGTAGAGCAGGTTCGCGCAGTGATTATGTAATCGAACGCATTTTTATCGTATTTGGTGTTCGGATGTCATCGAAGAGCTTCTCAAAACAGTGCGCTACAAAGAGAGTATTATATCACTACGGTATTGGAGTTCTCACAAAATGTCTTCGAAACTACTTGCTGAGGCCGTTTCGAAAGCTCAGTCCCAGTTTAGGATATTCACCTCGATACGGCCAGGTGTCGAGGATATCCCTATCAACACACTCAAAATTGCGATAAAGGACAATATTGCAACTAATCAAGACAGGACAACATGCTCCTCGCAGATGCTTGCCGACTACCAATCACCATTCAATGCTACTGTTGTTGACCAAATCGAGGCGCTTCCAAACTCTCAGATTGTTGGCAAGACAAACATGGATGAGTTTGGTATGGGATCAGGAACAACATACTCTCATTTTGGAATTACTTGGAATCCGCTCTTCCCCAACGAAATGCGTATATGTGGTGGATCTTCTGGGGGTTCTGCTGCTGCTGTTGCCAGTGGCGTATGTGAAGCTGCATTGGGTACGGATACTGGTGGCTCTGTGAGACTTCCTGCTGCGTATACCGGTGTTCTGGGCTTCAAGCCCTCCTATGGGCGCCTCTCGAGATGGGGTGTGATAGCCTACGCTCAAAGTTTGGACACTGTGGGTATCTTAGCCAAGGATCACACTTCTCTGGAGACTCTTTACAACCAATTGGATAAATATGACCCAAAAGATCCAACGTCTTTGAGCGAAAACTTGAGGGAGAAAATCAAGTCACAGGAGAAGCAACTAGAACCATCAAAACTTCGTGTCGGTGTTCCTTCAGAATTTGTTTTGGAGAAGATGTCATACAAGGTCTCGAAGGCTTGGAACCAGGTGATATCAGAATTATCCAAAGATCACGATGTAATCCCAGTGTCAGTGCCATTCTTGAAATGTGCCCTACCTATATATTATACTCTAGCTCCTGCGGAAGCATCATCAAACTTATCCCGTTATGATGGTATACGATATGGATTCAGATCAGATTCGGATAAGAACCATTATGCAAAGACTCGTACTCTGGGGTTCGGTAAAGAAGTGAGAAATAGAATTATGCTGGGAAACTATAATTTGAATGCCGATTCCTATAAAAATCATTTTCTGAAAGCCAAGAATCTAAGGGAAGGCCTGAAAGCACAATTCAACTCTGTGTTCAGATTTAAGAATGTACTCAGTGGGACTGAAGGGAATCCAGAAGGTGTAGATGTTTTATTGTCTCCTACATCAATGACCACTGCACCGACTATTGAAGAGTTCAGATCACAGTCACCAACCGAGATTTACATCAATGACACGCTCACTGTGCCTGCCTCTTTAGCTGGAATTCCAGCCATTTCAACACCTTGGATTTCATCTCAAGAAGATACTGTACCTGTGGGAATACAAATCATGTCTCAGTTTGGAAACGATGTACAAGTCTTGCGGACATCTAAACTATTGACAAAGCTGAATGAGAAGGCTCTAGAGTGATTGGAATTGTAAATAGATAATGAATGATATAGACATGAAATGAAATACATATGATGATAATGTAGAGAGACTTAGATGTGGGACAACTTCGGAGCATTATCGACTCTACATTTGACTCAAGACGTAACGTTTATATAGTGTGGACAATATGCCTGCTCAACTAAAATCTACCATTTTATGACTGTTATTGGCCTTGAACTCATGATGGATTTTGGAAATCTCCAAGATCATCTTTTCCAATATACCATTTCTATCCCAGTTATGACGCTCCTCCCAGATTATCTCCATCAACTTTGCGTTGATTAACTCCAGGTTCTCAACCGTCAAATCGTCACTTTCTTCAACCAATGAGTCTTGAGCGGTTTTGAGTTTACTTTCATCTAACAGCAAAGGAGGCTCAGGCTCTTCTGGTTCCTCCTCATCTGCTTCGACTGCTGTATCTTTAGGAGAATTGACTTCCTCCGTGATAGATTTGGGATCTTCATCAGGTTTATCGAGGGCCTGGACTACCTCTGTAGCAACTAACGGCTCCTCAACTTCTTTTTGGAACTCTGGTTCTGGTGCATGGACCAGCTCTCCAATAGCTAAACCATTAGTTCCAACAGGTTCATTCGTGACAGACATGGAAGGAGCTTCAACAACAACATCGCCATCTTCATCCCGGCTTTCAGTAATGGTTTCCATATGGCCATCGCCATAACTATTTCCATTCGGCTCACCATTCATACTAACGTCAGCTTCTTTTTCTAAAACTTTCTGTAGTTTAGCGGTTTCCTCATCATGTTTCTTGATTCGAAGGAGCTCTCTTCTTCTCAACTGTTTACACTGTTCAACGAACTCAGGGGTTGAAATCTCTTCAACGCCCACTTGAGCGTTAGCATACATTTCAGATGCCTTGATCAATCTTTCACGATCATTTAAGCTCACAGAATCATGATAAATCATTTCGATATCTTTCAAAAACTGTTTTGGCTCAGAGTAAAACCCATTCCACAGTCTCTCCTCAATTATATCCAAATCCATGTTATGGAAACGACGACCGGTAGAGTTCTCAACAATCATGTTTCCTTCTTTAGAATATACTGAAGGTGGAAATTCAGGACCGACAGGTTCAAATAGATGAACCAACAGGTAATCATCAATTGGCGGCTTTCTGAATTTTTTGTAACGTGTTTTGAATAAATCCATTAAGCCAGAAAGTTTGATTTTCAGAGTGTTCTTGAGCTTCATATCTGGCTTCTCGAAAGCTTTTAAATCTTCCACGGTATCTTCAGGTTTGGATACAATTTCAGCCTTTTCCAGCTTTGCAAGTTTTCTCTTCTTTTTATTATCTAGGAATTCTGTTGGTTTCATCATTAAAGCGTTCCATAGAAGTTGGAAAAACTGTGCTCGGTCATCCCTCTTTGGGTTCGATAAGGAAACAAAATTTGCATCTGTAACACCAAACAAATGCCTCAATTCATACGGAAGTTGTCCAATAGGAGTTTCAGAAATACCTAGCACCAAAATCCTTTCATTTGAAGAAACCCCCCTCAATGAACTTGAGAGAGTTGATTTTGCTGAGTCAGGAATGGTTTCGAACCACGTATCGACGTTGGGAATGAAAATTATCGAAGGCTTCTGCCGACGAGCTTCAATGAAACTTTGTGTGATCGCATTCTCGATAGTTCTAGTGGAGTCACTGAAGAGAGCGCCAAGATCCAACGAATGAACGTTGTACCCTTCGAGGTGATTCAGCACTGCTGATCCCAAATACTGCTGGCCATTTCCAGCTTCGCCGGTGATAAGAAGCCTTGGACGATGGACCCTAGACGACTCTAGCCTTTTCATCATTTGATGTTTAGCGAATCCCCCATCAGGATCTTGTTCCGAAGCATCGGTATACTGAGCCTCCTCTAAGACCGAGACCTTTTTAGCTTTTGGCACAAGCTTATCTAGTTTTGCAGTGATCTTATCCAATGACGGCTGCAGTAAAGATATCAGATGATCAGGCAGTGGGGCAGAGCCATTGGAAGTTGAGCGAGCAGAGGATGGAACAATCTTTTCCAAAGCCTTGATGAAATCTTTTGCGGCAACTTGAATGGAATCGGGATCAATTTTTAGTTTGTCTTCGGAAGCGTATATCTGAGGGTATCTTCTCTGGATACTATTCAATGCAGCTTCCGTGCATAAAGCTCGTAAATCAGCACCGCCATAACCCTTAGTCAAATGCGCAATATTTTCGATAAACTCGTCCGGTAGCTTTGGTTCCCATTTTTTTGTATGGATCGTCAAAATATCCCTTCTCGCTTTCAAATCAGGCAATGGGAAGTAAAATTCACGATCGAATCTTCCAGGACGACGCAGAGCAGGATCGACTGCATCTGGTCTGTTTGTGGCACCGATCACAATAACTTGACCCCTATTATCCATCCCATCCATCAATGCCAATAAAGTGGAAACAATAGAAGCATGTATTTGTTCTTGCTTTGAAGATCTAACGGGTGCCAGACCATCAATTTCATCAAAAAATATGATACTTGGTTGTTGTTTTCTGGCCTCTTCGAATAGTAACCTCAATTGTCTTTCTGCTTCACCGACCCATTTACTCAAGCAATCTGCACCTTTTCTCATGAAAAAAGTAATCTTTTGCGAACCTGTAGAACAGCTTGCAGCAAGAGCACGAGCCATCAGAGTCTTACCAGTCCCTGGAGGACCATGGAAAAGGACGCCTCTTGGGGGTGTTATACCAAACTTCTGATAAACTTCAGGATATAACAAAGGTAAAGCCACCATTTCTTTCAACTGGTTAATATAATTTTCCAGCCCACCAACGCTTGAAAAGTCAATATTCATATCGACGCCCAACGGGTCAGAGTCGGCTGGGGCGCTTTTATTTTTCTTATTTCCAGTATTCCCCATACCCATTGGAGTGCTGATGGAGTTTCTTTTGTTGGATGCACCTCCAACAGGAATAATCTCATCCTCCGAAGAGTCAGAGTCAGCGCCTCCAGCACCGAGTAGCCCACCAGATTGAGCAGCGCCAGTGAGACCAGTATAATTCTTGCCGAATATCGAAGTCACATCACCACCACCGAACGGACCTCCAGTAGGGAAAAGCCTTCTTATTGGACCATTTGGTGCACCTCTGCGACGTGGTGTTGATGGTTGTTCCAAAACTTCCAGGTTATCAGTCAATGGGGGAGGTATAGTGTAGTTCACTTCTTTCTTTCTTTGACGCAACGAGCGTGAGACGGGAGACCTACTTGAATCCTCCTTCAAATCTGCTAATTCTTGTTGTAACGTGTCATCGGAATTGAGTTTATTAGTACTTTCTTCAGCTCCCGATACTGGAAGATCTTCTTCCTCATCCTCATCCGTCTCCTGGATATTTCTTCTAGATCTTGAAGCTTGATGTCTTGCCCTGACCGATCTTCTTCCTCTTGACTTATTTCTAGTGGTTCTTCTTCTCTTACGGTTTGCCCCATACTCTTCATCATCATCTTCAACATCATCCGGATCTCTTGAAACGAAATTCTTGTCAGCACGCGCCCGCTCCCGTCTATCATAGTCTGATGAGAAGGCATCGTCGTCATCATCATCGGGTTCCGCTATGTCATCTTCGCTCGCATCTTCGTTGAAGCTCTCATCGTCCTCCTCATCCTTAATCTTGGTTGACTTCCTCCTCGATGAACCATTACGTGGAACTTCCTTAACGTCGTACACATCATTGTCATATTCGCTTTGGTTATCATGACCCTGGTCGTCTTGTTGGTCGAGATCGTGGTCCTTTAGCGCCTCGCTTTCCTCTTCTTCAATGTCGTCGTACTCATTCTCAATCTGCGCATAGTTCACCTTCTGTCTCTTGCGTCTGGCGTGCACCATATCGTCGTCTGTAGAATCTTCAGGGCAAGCTGTGCTTGAGTAACTGCAGTACCTGAAAGAGACCAGGAACTCTGGAGTATCAGTGGCAATCTTGGAAGCGTGTGTTTGCAAGTGGCGGTTTCAAGGTGTGCCCGTGTCTGCCTTGATATCACTGTCAATAAATTTTCCAATTGGGGTATTTGCAGCGGTTGAAGGCAGTCAAAGTTATGGGCCGGGGCCTGTGAGTTGTATTACGTGCTTTTCAGCTTTGGATCGGATTCAAGGCCCTTTGTCCTCGCCAAATTCCCACCGTGTTTTTCCTCGCATGCAAAAATTCGCGGTTCTTTTCGATGTGTGGCTACCGATATCTGAATGGTGTAGTTTGAAGCTTCTTGAAACTATATAGAATTCATTATTACATATGAACAATAGGCTCTGAAGTTCTCAGCTCATCAGGGTATTCACAGCCCATTCGACACTAAGCGTCCTTAAATCCGTATAAGTTTGTCCAACACCAACAAACAAGATTGGTATATTTGTAGCATAAACCATATTCACCATTGTTCCAATCAAATCTCCCACGGTATCACATTTCGAAATAATGAAGAAATCCAAAGTTCTGCCAGCTCCAAACGCATTGTTGAAGTTCTTAGCTTGTTGTACAGAATCGGTTCCCACTAAAGCTTCACCAACCATAACAATTTTGTTTGGATTGGCAGCTTTGGCAAATGATGCTAATGGTGCCATCAGTCTGGAGTCGTTATGTCTTCTGCCTGCAGTATCCATCAAAATAATATCAAACTGGTTCTTTTTGGCATATTCTATAGCATTTTTGGCAATTTTTGCCACCAAATCAGAGCCTCCATAACCTCCTTCAAATAGTTCAATCTTTGTATCGTCTCCTTCATTCGTTCTCTTCAAATTATTCACATGAACTCTTAGTTGTTCAACAGCGCCAGATCTGAAAGTATCACATGCAACAATCAAGACCTTAAAATTATTTTGTAGTAGCCAAAACGCCAACTTGGATAAATTTGTGGACTTCCCAACCCCATTGACACCAACGACTGAAATCACATATGGTTTGGAGTTCTTTTTGATATCCTCAAGTAAATTAACTGAAGTTCCAGGGGTGAGAATTTTTGTCAAAGTCTTGGCTAAAGCTTCTTTCGCAGTAGCTTGGATCGATGTCCAGTTCTTTGTCTTGGATCCAACTAAAGCTTTCTCCACGTTAGACGTCAGATGTTTCGCCACTTCAGGAGCAACGTTTTTCTTGATCAAATGATTATCCAATTCTACTAGTGTAGCCTGAATATCTTCTGATGTGATTGTCTTACCGCCTGTGAACTTTTTCAAAAAACTAAATGGTTCTTTCACCTCTTGTTTCTGCTTTGACTTCGACAATATTCTGTCAATCTCGGAGTTCAAATCTTTAACAACAAATCTTCCCTTTGAATCCTTATCTCCAAATTCGGATTGATCGATCTCTATCTTACTCGAAACGGCAGCGGAATCAATGCCTTCATCACCACCTCCCACTGAAAAATCTAAATCATCGCCATCAGCGACTTCTTCGTACATCCCATCAGCACCCCATTTACGGAGTTTCTTCTTTCCTTGAGCGCTGGACTTTCTCTTGTCTTTAGTAGACTTCCTATGATCTAACTCTGTATTGGCCTCTTTGGCAATGGTTAATGTATTACCCTTTTTACCTTCCTTGGAGTCAGAATACTCCTTCAGCTTCAAGTCAAAATAACCCTTGAACTTTTTCTCCTCCTCTTCCAGGCCCTCGAGGGGGAACTTCCCCTGCTGCGTATTGTGCAAAATGGCCTCTCCAAACATCTCCTTGAACAAAGTGCTCACAACCTCCACCAGCTGTTCCACACTGCTCATTGGTGTTATCGACGGATACACACAGCATGTGATGAGCGTTGGGTTATGTGTTCTCGTGTACTTGACTGTGTAGTTTCCCGTAGTGAATGTCTCAGTAGCGGAGCCCTCACCCATGAGTTTGGCCGAATCGCTGATGAACACTTTGTCAACCAGCGAGTTCACAACCTGATCTGGGATTTTACGCTGTGCGTGCTTGAACAGCACGTTTCCGCTTGGAGCAAGAATTAGTATTTCGTCAATCATGGAGACAGAGCAGCCCGTTAATATAGCAGAGTACTATCAAATCTGCCAGGCTAACAACAACAAATCAGCCTTTATTTCAATTTTCAGCACGATCAGCTTATTGTGGTTCCTAAACCGGTAAACTCCGGCTCAATGTGATCGGAACTCGTGGATCAAATGGCGTAGGCATTGCTCGTACCTGAGAGTATTACTGTGAGTGATGATTGTATTAAAATCGAAGGTCCGGTCGAGACGCTTTTTATCCTTCTTTTCTCAATTGTGTACTTGATTTTGCTGTTTACTGTTCTCTCTTTGGCCTTAGTTTCTATCCCACTCCATTGTCTAGCGAGTTTCTGCTCAGTTTACTGTTTTTATATGAGAGGGAGGTGATCTCGAAGCAACTTGCTCTTTATATTTCATTCTTTAATTCGTATCTCGCTTTGGAATATCTTAAGTCTGCTGGTATAACATGAAGAACCCTCTCAGAAAAGGCAAGGGCAACTTGGTGCTGAAAGTGAACATTCTGGAGGCGAAGGATCTTGTCGTTGCGGATGCTCGGTCCTGTTTCATGGTTGCCGGTGCGGTGTTCAATCATCAGCATCGACGTACGCGGAAGGCTAAGAGAACCGCCAACCCGGTCTGGGATTCCTCTCTTAGACTTGAGCTGCGGCCGAATGCTCACTCTGACATCGTCCATATTGCTGTTTTCGATAGGCATAGACGTTATTCCATTTACTTGGGAGAGTTGAGAGTCTCAATCATTGATCTTTTCCAGCATAAGGACACTGTTCAACCGCAATGGTACAAATTACGTTCGTCCAAGTCTGCAAATAAATTTGTCCCTGGCTGGATCAAAGTTGGATTTCAATTGACTTCCAAAACAGATGTCGCACAAGCATATGTCAGATGGTGTGAACATTGTCTCTTGGAAAGAAGATCCATCACAATCACTGACCAGGACTTCTATTCAGATGACAATGATGATGATGACGATGTTGAAACCATTCTAGCGCCCGGAGAGGATGATGACGAGGATGACGATGACGTTGAAATTGAAGCAGATAGCGAGGCAGATAATGGTCTCGAAATTATTGCATCCTCCTTGAAGGATTCCAAGCTGGTGAAGGATAGCCTCGGTGTTGCTGCAGTATCACATCCATACCTAGAGCGCGACTTTCAATCCAGTGACACTATGTCCTCGTCGGACTTCACACCACTGGGCACTCCGTTCACCTCTTCTACAAACATACCGAAGTTGATTCACTCTTCATCCTCTTCTTCTGCGTCTGCCATTCTTAGACGTCCCCCAAATTATAATCGAATCATTGGAGTCGTCTTTCTTGATATTATTTCTGCTTCTGGGCTGCCACCATACAAGAGATTTATACAGAAGGGCTTTGATATGGATCCTTTTGTCGTCATATCTCTTGGGAAGAAAACTTTCAGGACTTCTTGGAGAAAGCACACATTGGAACCTAAATTCAACGAGAAACTTGCCTTCGAAGTGATGGCCATTGAGAGAAACTATGATTTGATGTTTAATATCATGGATAAGGATCATATATCTTTCCACGATAAAGTTGCCATAGGCTCTGTCTCTATAGATGATATTATCTCCAAGGAAAACCAAGAAGAAGAATTCAACTTGAAACTCAGATTGCATAAGGATGATCCAACATATAATCCTTCTCTTAGATTCAATATAAAATTCAGATCATATGAAACACTCACTACAGAAATCTGGTCCAATCTTCTGACAACTAAATATGGAAACCTTGATACAACATTGGATATCATGCAAGTGGAAGAACTACTGGAAGAATTACAAATCATTGATCTAGACATTTCGACTTTTTTCTCAATACAAAATGCTGCGGCTAGCACAGATTCCAAAGATAAAGATCAGGAACAGGTTAGCATCAAACAAGTTGTTGATATTTTATCTTCATCTACACAATCGATCAATCTGGAACGCTGTCCAATATGTCGCAAGAGAAAACATAGCTCTGATATCGTCACTCATATTGCGATATGTTCGTCCAAACCGGATAAATTGAAAATCTTCACCACTTCGAGTTTTGCATCCAAGAGATGGTATTCTAAAGTCTTGATTAAGTTTGTTTATGGAAAATATGCCCTGGGAAAGAACAATGCAAATATTTTGGTTCAGGAACGTATGACAGGGTTCATAATGGAAGAGAAGATGTCCTTGTATATCAGATTGGGTATCAGACTTCTGTACAAGGGGAGAGGTACAGATTCAAGAAGAATCAAGACTTTGTTAAGAAATTTGTCGGTAAAGCAAGGCTTAAAATTTGATTCGCCACAATCCAAAAAAGATATTGACTCATTTATCAAGTTTCATCAATTAGATCTCAATGAATGTCTTGATGTTGAGTATCATACTTTCAATGAATTTTTCTACAGAAAGCTCAAGCCGGGGGCAAGACCCCCAGAAGCGCCTGAAGACTGTCGAATCATCACATCACCTGCAGACTGTCGTTGCACTGCTTTCCAAACTTTGGAGTCTGCCAAATCTGTTTGGGTTAAAGGACGATCATTCACTATCAAGAAGTTACTTGGCGATGCATATTCTTCTGAGTTTGATGATTGTTCTATTGGGATATTCAGACTAGCTCCTCAGGATTACCATAGGTTCCACTCTCCAGTTGAAGGAACCGTAGGTGAACCAACATACATTTCAGGAGAATACTATACTGTTAACCCAATGGCAATTCGATCGGATCTCGACGTTTATGGCGAAAATGTACGTGTTGTGCTTCCGATTGACACTGAAGATTTTGGCCGCGTGCTTTTCGTTGCTGTGGGTGCCATGATGGTAGGATCGACTATACTGACTGTGAAGAACGGTGATAAAGTCAAGAGAACAGACGAACTGGGATATTTCAAATTTGGCGGCTCCACTTGTCTTGTACTGTTCAATAAGGATGCCGATATGAGCTTTGATTCCGATTTGATTGAAAACAGTTATGAGGCAATAGAAACTCTAGTCAAAGTCGGTATGTCTGTCGGTCACTCTAATCAGGTTGAAGAATTCAAAAGAAAGAAGAAGCCATTCGAACAACAGTCCGAGGAATTCAAGATTAAAATCATGAGAACCATTACAGGAGGAGATCATACGGAACCCTGGGAAATGTATAATCTGGATAACCTAAACTCTGACATGAATCTTGAGAGTGATCAGGATGATCAAAATGATCTGTCAGATGATGAAAGTGACGAGTCTGCATAAAAGTTAATCAACATTCATTATTTATTACCAAATCAACACCTTTATACCTGCTCTGCAGACGTAGTTGTTGTTCTCACATTGAATATTGTTGAGCATTCATCGGTACCATCGTTAAGTGTCCTCTACTATAGTAGCCAATTTGAAAGCCATTTCTTGGTGCTCTTGGAACATTTTTGAGCGAACGCTTCGGTGTGAATCAAGCCCCCGGTTATGAGACTGATTCACTATATTTGCAGTGCAGTACGCCATTTTATTGGCATGCCAGAGATTGTAGATAATTTATATAGTCGTTAGCCTAATGATCTCTCCTTACGTTATGATCATTAGAAGTACCCATAAAATTGAGGGAACTAAATCATTTAAAATCGATCCACTGATTATATACATTAATTAATTATTTTGATTATATTTCGCTTATTTATTTTTGAAAACATGCGATTAAAATTTTAGAGCTAAGAGTTTTGATCACCTAGCTAGTTAAATTTATTAAATATATTAAATAATCATACCGCTCTCAAGTAATATCAGTAAAGAGATTGGTGCAAACCAAATATTGCAAAATGGATCACATTTTAATCGAGTTTAACCACTCATAATATCCATCATAGGATGTTTTCCAACGATGAAAAAACGTATTCGATGGTGGAGAGCACTGTGTGCCTCTCTGAAAGTCAAGTGTTACATTTATTTGGAACAAACACATTTCCTGCCACTGAGACAACGAGGAGCTAACAACATTGAAGTTGTAAACCTATAATCAATCATTGTCAGCACCGGTCCTTATTTAATTAATAAGGGGTCTTTCGCCGGCGCTCATAACGAATCTGTTGATTTTTCACTTTTCGCTTTTCGCGTCTGACTTCAAAATCTCAGACCGTGTCTTTATGAGATGGTGCTCTGATTTTGAGCATCTTAAAAGCCTTTCCTAAGCTGATAACTATGCCCTCGATCTCACCGGAAATGTCAGCGTCGCTCGAAGAGTTCACCACACACGCAGAGCTCCCGCAAATCACCAGGAAGAGCATCAAGTCCCACAGGGAACACAAGAACCACGATCTCTACAAGCTCACGGACAGATCCTACGACAAGCAGTTTGCCTCACTGTACTATAACAGACTCAAGGCCCTGCGTCCGAGAGTCTCACATAATGCAACAAGGAAGTGGGGGAAGGAGGCCATCCAGGGCAAGAAGGTTGTGAAGAAGGAGAAGGTACTAGATATAAAGCCAGACGAGCCGAGTTGGGTCATCGGAACAGTTTATATTGAGATGAAGTACAAGCCAGATATTCTTCAAGAGGTGGGAAAAGGTGAAATTCAGGATGATTTTGAAGGTTTGAAAAACTACAGTGATGCAGATTTGGATACTATCATGCTAGAGGATGAAAGTGGGAGAGTGCTACTCGAAGGCGAGCTGACCAAAGAAACAATACTGGTGACCGGTGCGGTTATAGGAGTGTTGGGAATGGAAGTGAGACCGGGATACTTCAAAGTGGTTGATATAGTATATCCTTTACATTCTGCGCAGAAGCCAACAAGAGAAAGCGAGGGGAAAGTCGCTTTGGTATCTGGACTCAATTTCGATGGGAACTTGGGATTCAAACAAGAATTACTGACAGATTTCTTTACCGGTGAATTGGGTTATGACTCTAGTGATATCAACAAGCTCATTATTGTTGGTGACTCGGTCAATGTGAAGAGACTTACGGATGATGAGGCGAAAAAGTATGGTGCAAAACATAAATCTAATTATTCCAAAACCTCTATCGAGCAATTAGACTCATTTTTGTCTCAGCTTCTAACAACCATACCCATTGATATAATGCCCGGAGAGAAGGATCCTGTTGAAATATCCTTACCACAGCAAGAGCTACATCGCTCATTTTTCCCAAGTTGTCAAACACAACTAACTAGCGGAGAATTAAGTAGACTAACTAATCCAAGTTGGTTACAGATAAATGAACTGAGGCTATTAGGGACATCGGGGGAGAATATAAATGACGTCTACAAATACCTGAACACTGACAAAATATCCAGATTGAGTATGATCGAATCTACTTTACATTGGCAAAATATAATCCCAACTGCACCTGATACTTTAAGTTGTTATCCTTTCAAAGACAAAGATCCGTTCACGCTGATGGAGACTCCACATGTTTATTTCGTGGGTAATCAGCCAACATTTGAAACGGGTATCACAAAACTAGATAAAGTTAGTGTGAGAACAATAAGTATACCTGTGTTTAGTGAGACTGGCCAGATTGTTATATTGGATACAAAGACTTTGGAAGTGGAGTTGGTCACCATTGAATAATCAATTATATATGGTGCCATATTTACATGTAGTGTTCTTGAATGATTCCATATACAGTGTTTTATTTCACTCTCTGGATTGGATAATCTCCAGATCTATTGGCACCAGTCCCATAAGTCAGATCTTTCCCAAATTGAGCGGCATCTAAGCTTCTAACATTGACATTCAATCTATCCAAGACTTTGTTGGCCAGTTGAGGAATCACGGGTTGAATCAAAATGGACGCAATTCTCACGGATTCGGCTGCTATAAGAATGATGGCATCTTTACTATCCGTATCGTGGCTTTTACTCCAAGGTTCAGAGTCTTGAATAAATTGATTTGTCTTATTGATCAGATACCAAAACTCTTGAATCGCATGTGCGGTGTTAAAATCCACCATTTTATAGTCCATTTTCTCAAATAACAAGTTCATGGTTAGCTTTAGTTCATCGAACTGAGACTGTAACACAGGGTTTCCGAATTGGTGATTCTCTAATTGATCAAATTTTGCTAAAGATCTCTCAATATTGAATTTCTTCCCACAAGATCTCATTACAAGATTGGAATACTTGTCAACAAGGGCATCCACAGTTTTTTGAAATGACTGTTGGCTGAAATTATTATCGCCGTTCAAGACAGAGTTCTCAGACAAGAAAAATCTGGTAGCATCTTGGCCATTTCCATCAATAAGTGCCAACGGGTCAATGACATTACCTTTAGATTTACTCATCTTTGTTCCCTCACTCAACCAATGGCCATGAACGACAACTTTTTGAGGTAATTGAATATTATTAGCCATAAGTAGACAAGGCCAGTATATACAATGGAACCTAATAATATCTTTCCCAATCAAATGAGTAGCAAATGGCCAGAAATCATTGGCGTCGGGGTACCCCACAGATGTCAAGTAGTTCACTAAAGCGTCGATCCACACGTATATCTTTTGTTCATCATCTTCTGGGACAGAAATACCCCATTGTAATCTTTTAGAAGGTCTAGAAATGGATAAGTCTTCCAATTTAGCATTTTGTAGCTCAGTGAGAAGTTCTTGATGTTTCTGCTTCGGTGTTATCCACTTTGGATTAGCTTTGAGATGCGATATCAGCTTTTCTTGGAAGCTAGATAGTTTGAAGAAATAGTTTGATTCTGAAGTTAAAACCACTTTGGTGTTTGTTTCAGTTGAGAAGAACTCCCCATCCTTGGAATAAATCTGGCTTGGTGGGTAGAACGTCTCATCACTGACTGAGTAGTATCCCTGATGGTCGCCCTTGTAAATGTATCCCCTTTGCAAAAGTTTGTTCCAGAAATGTTTGACAGCCCTGACATGATCTTCGTCCGTGGTTCTTATGAAACGGTCATACTTGATATCGGCCTTCGCAGCAAGCAGCTTGAAATTCAGCGACAGCTCGTCAACAAACTTCTGTGGCTCGAGATTTCTGAGCTGGGCAGCAGCTTGGATCTTGAGTCCGTGCTCGTCAGTGCCCGTTGTGAAGAAAGTGTCTGAGCCCTTGAGCTGTTCCCAGCGGTTTCGCACATCACACAACAACATAGAGTACAAATGGCCAAGGTGAGGTGCAGCATTGGGATAGAAGATGGGCGTCGTAACATATGACTTCAGCCTGTTCATTGCGTGGTGGGCAGACGATGGCAGAGTGCGATCTCGTGAGTGTATTTTTTTGTTTCGAACCCTTGTGATTTTTAATGCGATGATGTTTTCTCCGGGGAAAAAACACCAGCTAGTACGGGCTACACCGCCAAAGTGGGACTACAAATGTCGATGAAGAGCCAGAGCATTTACTTAATGCTGAGAGTTTCAGCCTCCAGTTCGTCAACAAGATCCCACACAATGTCGTCAGCAACTCTCTCCTCGTACAGTTGATGAAGGCCTTTGGCCCCGTTCTGTTTCATCACCTGTGTGTACTTAAAGTCAGGCCCACTGTTGAGCTCCACGGCACCACCTTTGAACACACTCGCCACGGGATAGTAACCCCATGTCCCGTTGTCTTGGACCAGCTTATTCCTCAACGCACTGTTTTTGAAATCGTACAAATCCTTGAGCTCTCCAGCATATTCACCATTCTTGTAAACAAGCATCTTACTGTCTTCAAGAATATCGGGATTGTATTTGTTTTCATCTTTGACAGCTTTTTCCCCAAACACCGTCACTGGGTTTAATAAATGATCCATCTCTTTAGAAGCCACATAGTCGAATTTCTCGAAATATAGATGGTTCTTGTATCTAATGGCAATTTGATCCCTAATAACATCGTTAAATCCCATGTCTGGTAGTTTTACCATAATACCTATAACATCTCCCTTTTTGAAGCCTTCGTTCATGAAGTCCTTGGGCCTAGACAAGTGTAGTGTCTGTCCCGTTATGTCTCTGAGCCCATATCCGTACCCATCAAAGCCAATTGGTGCTTCCACGGAGAACTCTCTTCTGCCAATGCCAATTCTAACGTGTTTAGAGTGGTCACTTTCCAGTATATTGAACTCAAAATAGACGCAACCTTCGGTGATGGCGACATTTCCCCTGGCACTGCACCAGCCCTGGTCGGTAGTCAGCGAGCATTGGTCTTTGGATATGAAGGTGGATGCGGACCTGTCAAACATGTTGAGACTTGATCTGAATGGGTATATATCTCTTGTGCTGAACTTGATGACCGAGAGCATAGGGTTTGGCACACATGGATTGTACTGGAACCCTCTTTTGCTGAATGGGATATCATCAGCTGCCAGATATTCTCTCCCACCTTTTTCGACTGTTTGCTTCACAGGATTGAACTCTGCGAAATCAGCTGCTTTATACGAGATGTATGGTTGATATTTGTTGATAGTCGGTTTCACAACTGCAGGGTCATTCGACCGAAGTTGATATGTGCTCTCCACGTATGTGCGTTTCTGTGGCACTATCTGCTCCATTGTTGTGACACACTTCGCCAGCAGTTTAATATTAGTGCGTTCTTGAACACCATATTGTTTTGTTTTCGTTTGAGAGTGTTTTTTTTTTTGCCCTGCAAAATCGTAAACAGAGGTTGATCATGAGAGAGGTAATAACGTCGAAATGGCCTCGAATCCCAAAAATGCAAACAACAAAGCCACTCTACTATACATGCCAGGTCGATTTGCTGAACACTTTCAACTACAAGGTCTTTGCGATTGGTGAATTGTCCGTACAGCCTGGCACCTGAAAGTGAGAAAAGCGAATTAAGCAGCATACCAAGAAGGCCCGACCATGATAGATGTTGAGATACTCATTGGTAGAGATATCTTTACTAAGTATATTAAGCCCTACGAGTAGAAAACGTCATTTCCTTCCGGTCTCGCAGGAATTGTAAGGTAAAGGATACCTAGGCTGTAAGCTCCACATCGTGAATACACTGGACAAAATGATTGCTCCTGATCAGAAATGTTCCCAGTATTTCAACAAGAGATGACAGTGATAAGCACAGTAAACTAGAGACGATTGAGAGACAACCTGATGACGGCAGTCTTCAAAGTTCAAACAAGCATGAGAAGAAACAAGTCCTTCAAGGGAGAGCATCGGCCACCACCATCTGGTTAGCGCACTACTCAATACGCGAACTTATTCTATGACTTTTTTTTTGCCCTTGCGCCAGATTTCTGTCCAGGGACACCTTGTGATGAGGATTGTCTAGGGCGTAAATAAAATCACACAAATTCCCACTGTCTTACCACTACAGCTTGCAATTCGTACTTCATCATAAGAATTCACACAAACAGATGACCGTGGAATACACAGCGTTCACATCGTTTGTGACAAACAACGCCCAGTCCTTCGAGCAGACTATCAAGTACTACAGAAAGCTGGGCTTCAAGATTATAAGAAACTACAACAAGGATTTGGTCAACTCCAACTCCAGCAAAGGTATTTCTCATGACTCAATCAAAGAAGCATGGTTGGAGAGTTTCAAACTTTCCCAGTTCCTGAACGGTAAGAGAGTGCCTATCCAGGAATCAAACAGCTTACAATCCGAAGGTGTCGTCCTCAAAGTGAGACTTACTGCTAATGACGATGAATCTCCATTGAACACCGGTATTGTCTCCTTCTTCACCACTAATTTGGCCAAGGTCTCTGAAATCTTAAACATTGAAGCTAAAGATGGCAAAGTTAACACCGTCGACCCATTGAACAATCAAATTCAATTCGTTGAAACCCCAAACCCATTCGCATCAAAAGTCGAACCATCTTATTTCTCTCAACAAGAGGAACAACCAACTCAAATTGAGAAACCTTCTTCATCTAAGAGAAAGAAGATTGCTGTAATGACTTCTGGTGGTGATTCGCAAGGTATGAATGCTGCTGTTCGTGCCGTGGTTAGAGCTGGTATTTTCAATGGTTGTGATGTATTTGCCATTTACGAGGGTTATGAAGGTTTGGTCAACGGTGGTGATTTCATCAAACAGATGAAATGGGAAGACGTTCGTGGTTGGCTAGCCTTTGGTGGTACTTTAATCGGTACTGCCCGTTCCAAAGAATTCAGACAACAAGATGGTAGATTGAAAGCTGCTAAGAACATGATTTTGAATGGTATTGATGCCTTAATCGTTTGTGGTGGTGATGGTTCTTTAACTGGTGCAGATTTATTCAGATCAGAATGGCCTGAATTAGTTGACAAACTGGTTGCCAATGGCGAATTGACTGCAGCACAAGTTGACCCACATAGACATTTGACAATCGTCGGTTTAGTTGGATCTATCGATAATGATATGTCCGGTACTGATTCCACTATTGGTGCGAACTCCTCTTTGGAGCGTATTAGAGAAATGGTTGATTACATTGATGCCACTGCTACCTCTCACTCCCGTGCCTTTGTCGTTGAAGTTATGGGAAGACATTGTGGTTGGTTGGCCTTGAATGCAGGTTTGGCTACAGGTGCTGATTATATCTTTATTCCAGAAAGAGCTGCCAACAAAGAAACTTGGAAGAACGATTTGAAGGAAGTTTGTCGTCGTCATAGAGAAAAGGGACGCAGAAAAACCACTGTTATTGTTGCTGAAGGTGCTTTAGATAATGAATTGAACCCAATCACTTCTGAAGACGTTAAAGACGTTTTGGTTGAATTAGGCTTGGACACAAGAATCACCACTTTAGGTCATGTTCAGAGAGGTGGTACTGCTGTTGCTTCTGATAGATTATTGGCTACTTTACAAGGTGTTGAAGCTATTAAGGCTGTCTTGGAATTGACCCCAAATGATCCTTCCCCATTAATTGGTATTTTGGAAAACAAGATTGTCCGTCAAAACTTGATGGAAGCAGTCAAACTAACTAAATCCGTGGCTGATGCTATTGAGTCCAAGAACTTTGATAAGGCCATTGCTCTTAGAGATACTGATTTCATCGAATCTTATAAGAATTTCTTATCCTTATCCCATTACGATGATGGTTCTCAAGAGTTACCAAAGAACAAACAGTTGAAAATTGCTATCATTCACGTTGGTGCATCATCGGCTGCTTTGAATGCAGCTACGAGAGCTGCAGCTTTATACTCTTTGAGTCAAGGTCACACACCTTATGCTATCCAAAACGGCTTTAGTGGATTGGTTCGTCATGGATCTATCAAACCATTGAGCTGGATCGATGTTGAAGACTGGCATAACCTGGGTGGTTCTGAAATTGGTACAAATCGTTCTCTACCTTCTTTGGATTTGGGTACTGTTGCTTACTATTTTCAGAAATTTGAATTTGATGGCTTGATCATCATTGGTGGATTTGAAGGTTTCACCGCTTTACACCAATTGAGTGAAGCAAGATCTCAATTCCCAATTTTCAACATTCCAATGACTTTGATCCCAGCTACTGTTTCTAACAACGTTCCAGGTACCGAATACTCTTTGGGATGCGATACTTGTTTGAACTCTTTAGTTGATTATTGTGATGCCGTCAAACAATCTGCGTCATCTTCCAGAAGAAGAGTCTTTGTTGTTGAAGTCCAAGGTGGTAACTCCGGCTATGTTGCTAGTTATATTGGCCTTGTTACTGGTGCAGTTGCTGTCTACACACCAGAAGAAAAGATTACATTGAAGACTTTACAAGAGGATATTGAGCTTTTGAAGGAGAATTTCAACGCGGATCAAGGTGAAAACAGATCTGGTAAAATGTTGATTCGTAATGAAAACGCTTCTGATATATTCTCCACTGGTCTGATTGCCGATATCATTGAGGAGTCCAGCAATGAAGAGCAAGGCTCCAAGAGATTTGAGACAAGAACAGCTGTCCCAGGTCATGTCCAACAAGGTGGTGTTCCAACTGCTGTTGATAGAGTTAATGCTTCCAGATTTGCTGTCAAGTGTTGTAAATTCATTGAGGAATGGAATGCAAAAGTCAATGACACCCATTTGGATGGCAGTGATAAGAATTTGAGATTCAAATACGTTGAAGGCCGTAAGGTGAGCACCGTGGGTGACAATGTTTCGAGTGCCAGCGTTATTGGTATCAAGGGTTCTGAACTCACCTTCACTCCAATTGAAGACTTGTGGCTTCATGAAGCGAATATTGACTTGAGAAAGGGCTACACCATCCACTGGCAAGAATACAATGAGATTGCCGATGTTTTGAGTGGAAGACTCTTGTTGAGAGCCAACGCCCACCATTAACCTATTTAACGAGACAAAGATGAATGCCACTATGCACATATATGTAAATTGAACTAATTGAATAAAGATATATTGATAAAAGCTCTGTAGGCTGGAGTATTTTGAGCGATGAGAGGTTGTTGTTTAACGTTATTGCTTGGTAGATGTCATTTGTTTTCGAGGCTCAAGTTTTTTGTAGCTCGGAGGAGAAACAAATTTAGGCCTATATCGAGCTGAAAAACAAAAGAAAGCACCGTCATTACGATAGTGGCGACTAAGAGGTATTGATAACTCCACTCAAAATGTCGATACAGTACTCTGTGAGCTCGACAGGGTCCTTCATGAAGGCCATGCAGAGTGTCAGTGAAGCGCTGAGTACTGTGATGGACGACGCCAATATGTCTACTCCAAAGATCGATGCAGAAGACAATAAGGTGGATCTCGGTGTACTAGAACAGTTTGGGGATGTTGAGTTTGTCGAGAATCTCGAGGAAATCAGTGACGAATCCGACACAGATGGAATATATGAGCAGTTCAGACAAGAATGCGATAACGTTGCCTCCAAAAGAGAGGACATGACCGGTCAGGAAATGGTAGATTCCATTATCTCCATTCTCTCTTCAGAGTCATCAGATGATAGTTTGCAGTCTTTGCTCTTCGATATACTCGGATTTGATGAGTTTGACTTCATTTCCAGAATTATCAACGATAAAGATATGATATTGACAGACATGTCCAAGCAAAAGCAGCAACGACCACATAAAGAGTTCTTGTCCGAGCAGGATATTGAAAATCAGAGACGAAAGAATCAAGTGAAAGCAAAGAATCAAGAGCTTTTGCCTGCTGAGAGTACACAAAAATATCCACATGTCTACAAGGCCTTCGATGGGGGCAACTCTATGGCTTTCAATGGCCAAAAATTTGTGCTTCCAGTTGGATCAACGAGGGAGAATTATGCATTATATGAAGAGATTATCATACCCACACAAGAGAGGAAAAGAATAAAGAAATTAAACGAAGTACCTGTGATGATCAGCGACTTGGACTTTCTTTGTCAAGGGACTTTCAAGGGCTATTCTCAGCTAAATCGGATGCAATCGTTGGTGTATCCCGTGGCGTACAATACAAATGAAAATATGCTGGTTTGTGCTCCTACAGGTGCTGGTAAAACAGATGTTGCACTTTTGACTATATTGCATACGATTTCTCAATTTACCACGGAAAGTGCAGACTCAATTGATATTGATTATAGCGAGTTTAAGATTGTCTATGTGGCCCCATTGAAGGCTCTAGCTGCTGAAATCGTGGAGAAATTTAGTAAAAAACTTCGGTGGTTGGGTATTCAGGTTAAAGAGTTGACTGGTGATATGCAGCTAACGAAATCGGAAATATTGGCAACTCAAATCATTGTTACAACCCCAGAGAAATGGGATGTTGTTACTCGTAAAGGAAATGGGGACGATGAGTTGGTGAGCAAAGTGCAGTTGCTCATCATTGATGAAGTTCATTTGTTGCACGAAGATCGTGGTTCAGTAATTGAAACCCTTGTGGCTCGTACAATCCGTCAAGTGGAGAGCACACAATCTATGATTAGACTGGTTGGTCTGTCGGCGACTCTACCCAACTACGTTGATGTTGCCGACTTCCTTGGTGTCAACAGACAGATAGGGATGTTTTTCTTCGATCAATCGTTCCGACCAGTACCTTTGAAACAACAGCTCATTGGCGTACGAGCTCACCCTGGCTCAGATCAGTCAAAGGATACTAAGGATAAGATGAGGTTAAGCAGAGAAAACATTGATAAAATTTCGTACGAAAAACTGGTGGAAGAGGTACGAAATGGCGCTCAAGTTATGGTGTTTGTTCATTCAAGAAAAGATACTTCTAAAACAGCTAAGACATACATCAATATGGCGAGAGATTTTGGTGAAAGCCCGCTTTTCAACTGTGAACGGTCCGAAGCCTATAGCAAGTTTGAACGTGAAATGCGTAAAAATCATAACTCAGATTTACGTGAGTTGTTCCAATCAGGGTTTGGGGTTCATCATGCTGGTATGTTGAGATCTGAT
The DNA here is from genome assembly GCA_030574715.1 of Xingzhongia strasburgensis. Lineage (NCBI taxonomy): Eukaryota > Fungi > Ascomycota > Saccharomycetes > Phaffomycetales > Wickerhamomycetaceae > Xingzhongia > Xingzhongia strasburgensis. Next base: position 58,212 of record JAJMFO010000152.1, read on the forward strand.
CGTAATTTGACAGAGAAAATGTTTGAGAGTGGTGCAATCAAGGTTTTATGCTGTACTGCCACTTTGGCTTGGGGTGTTAACTTGCCTGCTGCTGTCGTCATTGTCAAGGGAACTCAAGTTTATGATTCCAAAAAAGGTGGTTTCACTGATTTGGGAATTTCAGATGTGATTCAAATTTTTGGTCGTGCTGGTAGACCACAATACGAGAAATATGGTACTGGTATCTTGGTCACTACGAATGACAAACTGGATGATTACGTCCGTTTACTTACATCCCAACATCCCATTGAGTCTAAATTGGCTGCTAAGCTTGTTGATAACTTGAATGCAGAGATCTCTTTAGGTACTGTTACCAATGTCGATGAAGGTGTCAAATGGCTGGGTTACACATACATGTTTACCAGAATGAGACAAAACCCCTTTGCTTATGGTATTGACTGGAAAGAGATTCACAATGACCCTCAGCTATTTGAACGAAGAACCCAGATGATCATAAGCGCAGCTAGAAGGCTACACTCTTTACAGATGATCATATTTGATGAGCGTTCAATGCACTTTGTTCCAAAGGATCTTGGCCGTATTGCTTCTGACTTTTACCTACTCAATGACAGCGTGGAAATTTTCAATCAGATGTGTAGCCCAAGAGCTACAGAAGCCGATGTGTTATCAATGATCAGTATGAGCAGTGAGTTTGATAGTATCAAGTTTAGACAGGAGGAAGCAGTTGAATTGAAGAAGTTATTGGAAGATAAATCACCTTGTCAGGTAGGTGCAGAGATAGAGTCCGCTCCAGGTAAAACAAATATTTTGCTACAGGCCTTTATCTCTAAAGGTAATATAAATGACTCTGCTTTGTTTTCGGATTCAAATTATGTTGCTCAAAATTCCATCAGAATTTGTCGAGCATTATTTCTGATTGGTCTCCATAGAAGATGGGGAACTTTTGCTAAAGTTTTATTGGCCATCTGTAAATCTATCGAGAAAAGATTATGGTCATTTGAACATCCTTTGAAACAGTTCGAGTTACCAATGCCCATAATCAGACAAATTGAAGCTAAGAATCCACCAATGGATGACTTGAGAGAATTGGAAGCCAGAGAACTTGGTGATCTTGTGCACAATATGAAGATGGGAACTACTCTTTACAAGTTAATTGGAAGGTTCCCGATTATTTTAATTGAGGCCGAAGTTTTCCCAATAACTAGAAATGTGATGAGAGTTCATGTTTCACTAGAACCTGATTTTGTGTGGGATGAAAGACATCATGGTACAGCCCAGTTTTTTTGGGTTTTGGTGGAAGAATCAGATAAGTCTGAGATCTTGCATTTCGAGAAATTCATTTTGAATAGAAAGACGCTTGGAAATCCACACGAGATGGACTTTATGATTCCTTTAGCCGACCCATTACCTCCTCAAATCATTGTTCGTGTCGTTTCTGATACTTGGATTGGGTCGGAGACTCTTCACAGTATATCATTCCAGCATTTAATCAGACCACATAATGATACATTGCAAACAAAGCTACTCAGGTTGAACCCTTTGCCTATTGAAGCCTTACACAATCCTAAAGTGGAGTCCATATATTCTCCTAAGTTCAAATATTTCAATGCTATGCAAACAATGACATTCCATACCTTATATAACACTAACAACTCCGTGTTTGTTGGCTCTCCAACTGGTTCTGGTAAGACTGTTGTTGCCGAATTAGCTATATGGCATGCCTTGAGAGACTATCCCGGATCCAAAATTGTCTATATTGCTCCTATGAAAGCATTAGTTAGAGAAAGAGTTGACGATTGGAGGGCAAGATTAACCCCCAAAACAGGTCATAGGGTTGTTGAGTTGACCGGTGACAATATTCCTGCTGCCAATGAAGTGAGAGATGCCAGTATTATCATCACCACACCAGAGAAATTTGATGGTATTTCGCGTAACTGGCAAACACGTATGTTTGTGCAAAAAGTTTCTTTGGTCATCATGGATGAGATTCATTTATTGGCTAGTGATCGTGGGCCTATTTTGGAGATGATTGTTAGTCGTATGAGGTACATTGAATCTCAAACAAAGAAACCTATTAGACTATTGGGTATGTCCACAGCTGTTTCTAATGCATTTGATATGGCAGGCTGGCTAGGTGTGAAAGATGGCTTATTCAACTTCCCTCAATCTGTGCGTCCAGTTCCATTGCAAATGTATATTGATGGATTTCAGGACAACCTTGCATTCTGCCCATTGATGAAAACTATGAATAAACCAGCTTTCATGCACATCAAAGCCCACTCTCCAGAGAAGCCCGTGCTGATTTTTGTTGCATCTCGTCGACAAACTAGATTGACTGCATTAGATTTGATTCATTTATGTGGTATGGAAGAGAATCCACGTCGGTTCTTGAAAATGGATGACTATAAACTGCAAAACGTTTTGAAAGACGTCAAAGACGAAACTTTGAGACTTTCACTGCAATTCGGTATTGGTTTACATCATGCAGGTCTTGTGGATAGTGATCGTAAGATCAGTCATAAATTATTTGAATCCAATGATATTCAAATTTTGATAGCTACAAGTACTTTGGCTTGGGGTGTCAATTTACCTGCACATCTAGTCATCATCAAAGGTACGCAGTTCTTTGATGCCAAAATTGAGGGGTATAGAGATATGGATTTGACGGATATTTTGCAAATGATGGGTCGTGCTGGCCGTCCAGCTTATGACACCAGTGGTACTGCTGTTGTTTATACCAAAGAGTCCAAGAAGATGTTTTATAAACATTTTCTGAATGTTGGATTCCCTGTCGAATCATCTCTGCATAAAGTTCTAGACGATCATATTGGTGCTGAAATTGCAGCTGGTACTATTAGATCAAGACAGGATGCCATGGACTTTTTGACGTGGACTTTCCTTTTCAGAAGGGCGCATAACAATCCAAGTTACTATAATATTGAAGATACAAGTACAGAAGGTGTCAGCAAGTACTTATCGAATTTGATTGACTCCACTATAGACAATTTAAAGGAGTCTAGTTGTGTTTACGTTTCAGACAAACATTTGGAGCCTTCACCCTTCCTAATTATATCATCTTATTATTATATGTCACACAAGACTATCAGGAATATTATTGGACAAATAAACCCCAAAAATACTTTCAGAGAATGCTTAAGATTTTTGGCAGAGGCTACGGAATACAACGAGTTGCCAACTCGTCATGGAGAGGAATTGATGAATATGGAAATGTCACAACAATTGCGTTATGCTGCTGATGACTTACCCGATAAGCCAATCTGGGACCCACATATCAAAACTTTTCTGTTATTACAGGCATACATGAGCCGAGTTGATTTACCTATTGCAGATTATTCACAAGACACGGTCACTGTCTTAGACCAAGCGTTACGTATTTTGCAGGCATATATCGATGTTGCCTCTGAATTGGGGTACCTGAATACCGTTTTGATGTTTATCAGATTGATGCAGTGTGTCAAACAAGGTTATTGGTTTGATGATGATCCGGTAAGTGCTCTACCAGGTGTTGGTTTACGTCGTCTGAAAGAGACCAATTCTGATGGTGTTTCTAGTGATATGTTCAAATATATCACTCAGGAGCCAGAGAACAATCGGATCACTAGATTAATTGACGTTGCTAGTTTTCATGGTAAGAAGCTGGATGGATTTGCCAATAAGCTGAAAGTTTCTGATGACTTGAAGAAGGAATTTGTCCATCATGTCTCAAAGATTCCAGTCGGTGATTTCATTGCTGAAAAGAAAGGACCAGATACGCTCAATATCATTTTGAAGCATTCGAACTATCCTGTCAACTCTGATTTCAAGATGCTGTTACCAAGATTCCCAAAGATGCAAAAGGAGTCTTGGTTTGCCATTTTAGCAGACAAGAAAAGCGGTGAACTCCATGCTATCAAAAGGGCCATGCCAATAATGCGCAAAAGTGACAAGAAAGGCATCGTTGACTGCAATATATCTATTCCTACAGAGCTACAGGGCAGAAGACTGGATATTTTTTTGGTGAATGATGCCTTTGATATAACCTATGAAACTGAACTGGAATTTTGAGCAAGAGGGCGTGCTAAATGTGTGTTTATAGAGATGAAGAAACTAACCTTTAGCTTGAATTCCGATGTGTAGTGTATAGAAGTCAAAAATACTACATCCAGACATCATTGGGAACCCCAAAAAAAATTACACAAGCCCGAAGCCCGAGGCCGATGAGATGACTTCTGCAAAAACTTTGATAAAGGATCAATTACTACCATAATGGCAAGTGAAGCACTTGATGTACTGCTCAAATGGGCTCGGGACAATGGTGCTATGGTCCATCCGGACATTGATTGGCAGATGAGCGCGGACCGAGGAATCACAGCAGTGTACAAGGGCGAGAAATCCACCATTGAAGAGCCAATATTGAAAGTCCCTGCTAATATAACAGTCACTCCCGTGCTGGCTGAGAGAGTTTACGGAACAAATATTGTTCCAAGTGGTAATAGAAATGGTCTAACGCAACTTTTGCTTGCAAAGTTGAAGTTTGATTCCAACAAGACCATAGTGGATGACGTTGATTATACAGAATTCTTCCAGCCATATCTTGATATTCTGCCAACGGGGAAGGAGATTGGTTCTCCTTTGTTCTGGGACGGTGATGAAAGGGCATTGATCAAGGGCACAGATGCCTTTCTATCCATTGATAGACAGCTCAAAAATTTACTAGAACAATGGCACACTTTGGTACAGAAGCTTGACAAGGCGTTATTACCTTCCAAATTTGAAGAAGACTTGAGTTTCTATGAGACCTTTAAGTCATCTAAATCAGAGCACTTTGCAGCCTACTTGAACAGTCCGATTTCTTGGACGAGTTTCCCAGCATATCTTTGGGCCCATGCTACTTTCACATCCAGAGCGTTTCCATTCGTCTTGGAAGAAAATCATGCTAGAGATTTGAATGAAGCATTCCTATTACCTATATTTGATTTATTGAATCATGATAACTATGTTGACGTGAAATGGAAGAAGAATGAGCAAGATGATGCATATCTTTTTACTACAAAACAGTCTTTAGCGAAAGATTGTGAAATTTATAACAGTTATGGCCCTAAGGCAAATGAAGAACTGTTATTTGGGTATGGATTTGCCCTTGAGTCCAATGAACATGAATATGCCAATTTGTCATTGAGAATTCCAGAGGAGCAAGTTGAAGATGCTATCAAGTTTGGTGTCAATATCACCAAGAATGAGATTGCATTCCAATTGACAAAAGATGAAATATTACCTGATAATCTTGTTTTATTGTTTTGTTATCTAGTGAAATTACCTGAAGAAAAAACGGTCACTTTGAGAAATAAATTAGGAGGATTAAAACAACTATCACTGATTTTAAATCAAAAAATTGAAGGATTAAAACCTGTTAAAGCATCTGGATCTATCGATATTAAGATTATCAAGGCATCTAAGATTTATAGAACATCACAAAAGAGATTTTTCCAAGCAGCATTTGAAGAAATTACAAGGATTGAAAAAACGTTATTGAAAAATTTTAAACCTTTATCTTTCAAGACTGTATTGAAAGAAGACAAGACATTCATGAATAGCCTATTATTAACATTTGGAATAAGTTCTTATGATCAGCTGGCTAAATCTGATGAAGTTGATAGAGCTTTACTGTTATGGATCATTAGAGTTGGGAATAAGAAACATTTCACAGAAAAGAAAGTATTACCTGATTGGATTAATCTTTATTATCAGAATATTTCTCAAAAAGTCAGTGTTACAAAAGAAGATGTCAAGGCGAATATTCATCTATATAAGGCTTTATTCCCAAGTTTAGCTGAAAAAGTTCCAGAAATCTATGGGAAAGGTGATTGGAGCATTAAGACATTTATAATTGCAGAGAAAGTTATTGGAGAGATATGTTTCACCAGAGAAAGTAATAATGAGGTTTTCTTTCTTCAGGATATACAATTGAAATAAATACAACTCATACATGTGTAATAGAATTAATTCATCATACGTATTTGCTATATGATCTACTCAAAGAATTCATCATGTTCATCCTCTTGTTTTTTCAAACCTGTAACATCCAAGTCATTGAAAATTGGGAAATCTTTAGATAAGACAATTTTTTCTGATTTATTCCCAGTCAAAATAGTTTTCAAAGGTATTGGTAATGATTCCTCTTTCACCATTGTCTCTATTTGTCTCTTGAATGCATTTCTTTTTTCTTCTGTATGTAATAAACCCTTCTTCACTTCATCCGTTATTTCTTCTTTCGATTCATCATCATCATCATTTGGATATATAGCAACATATTTCTGATCTTTTGGGAAATTCACGACATAGCAAAGATCTATTTCAGCATGATGTAATTTCTTTCTCAATTTCTTCAAATCCTTTTTGGAAACTTCTTTCTCAGATTCCAACTCTTCGTATTCCTTCTTGGCTTGTTTATATTTCCTCAAAGCCTTCTTCTTCTCGAAAAATCTCACCATATGGTACTTCTTTGCCAGCGTCTTCACTCTCTGAGAAGCCTGTGCCTCTTGTAATTCTATCTTCAGGGCATCCAGGGCCCTTTCATGCTCTAATATGACGTTTGCCGGTAGCTGTTCTCTCTTTTTCGCTAGTAGCCTCTCGATATCTCTCACTTTTTTTTTGATTTTTGATGACGATGATCCTACCGCAGACACATCTACTGATGACGATTTGTTGATTCTTTTCGACTTCACTGGAGGCATTTTGTATATAGATGTTAGCGCTCACGAAATGGAGATAATTGTGTCTCTGGGGCTAGAAATTTTTTTTAGATTTAGAGATGAGATGAGGGCGCGGAAAATTACTGGATTAGGACAGTATGTAGTGCGATAACCAGATATATATACAAAACAGCTGGGGATTATAGGATTTCTACGTGTTTTTGAAGATTAAAGGTGGGTTGTATAGTCTTTTGGTGTACGTGGATGCTCGTGTGAGAGTTGTGGGGTGTAGCACTTTTTTTTGATCTCAGCACACTTAAACAGGGAGAACTCTGACACCGGCCAGTCTGTCCACGAACTAGAAAAAGAGGGAAAGTTAGTATTCTGAAGATTGCCAATGTGAAGCAAAGGAGAATGGTACTCACTGGTGCAACATATGGATGTGACAAGAGAGGTCCGATGAATGGGAGACTTCTCAGGAAGCTGATGATGACGGAAAAGAAATCACCAAAGAGCTGCAAAATACCAAACGCTTCAACGAGGAACCCCGTGAAGGGCCATTTAACAAGGATGAGCAATATTCCAAAAACAAATGCTATCGTACCACGGATCTTTGTGGGTCTTGTGAAGAACACGACGGTCTTCTGTGGGCCAATGATGAGGACAAGTCCGATGACGAAAAGAAGGTTTCCCAGTGCTAGCAAAGCCGAATCGAAGAATGTGACAATTCCAAAGAGGAAAAAAAGCACACCCCCGGCAGTGAAGGCCACACCGTACTTCTGAAGTTCCGATAGCCACACCATAATGTCCTTGTTCGGTGGCAGATGGTGATACTTTGTCTGTTTTGTACTTTTTTGAATTTCGTGTTTATTATGGTAGCATTGTTGATTTTTCCAGTGAAAGAACCGGAATTAGCCACATCTATGTATATATATATTTTAGAGGTCGGAAGTATGCTTGATTCTATAGTTAACACCATCAAAAGTCTTTTATATCTTTCGTTGGTCAGTGGAAAGAGGCAAACTGCTGTCCAATTGGTCGTCTTTGTCTGCTACTTGACTGGTAGTGCTTTTACATTTCAACCCATGTCGAGGCCCACAGGGACAACCACAAACACGGCACCAATCGACGATGCCCCACCACCGTACTCCCTAGAAGATCCCAATGCCTCTGCCTCACATATCCCACCCACAGCAACAGGTACACCACAGCAGGGATACCGACCACCTGTACATACACCCTCACGACTACAAGAGCAGCACCAACATCATCATCATCATCAACAGCAACAGCAACAGCAACAGCACTACACCAACGGGAACCCGAATTTACCCTGGAGATATCCAAACAGATTTATGTGTCAAAAATGTCACAACACTGGATACAAGCTCAAGAATGGCAAAACATGCAAAGAGTGCTGGGAGAAGTTTGCACCTAGGACAAATGCACAATATGTGCCTTCAAGCTCTGGTTTCAGTATGAATAGTATCCCCTTTTTCGGTAATGTGATGGGGAGCACAGGCAACGTTTATTCGCCAATGCCACAACCAATCCCAAACCAATACCCACCAGCACAGCTACCTCCAAGGGTCGTACAGCCTGGAGACCCTTCAATTGGTGGGCTCCTGTGTGGGAGATGTAGAGGATCAGGAAGGGTCTTTTTCTTTCTTGATGAAGAACTCTGTCCCGTATGTCGTGGAGTAGGTAGGGTATTCCCAAGGTAAAAACAGCTACAATGCCACAATGACGATTAATGATAAAATGAAGTGTAAAATCCGATGATTTAATATAGCCTATTTGGCCTCTGAAATGAGTAAAACTCCAAAGTCCAACTCTCAAGAATCTCTATGTCACATGCTGCTAAGAGATAAAAGTGAAAAAAAAAAAAAAAAAAAAAAAAAAAAAAAAAATAACATCAAAATCTTTCGAGCGAAATTCGTTTAGCATTTATGAGTAATAAATAGTTAACGGATTGAATAGTTCTATTACTACCGCTGTCTAATAAATCTGAGTCCATTTTGTGTATGGTGCTGCTGTGATACTGCTACCGAAAACACACCCACGTCTTTCTGTTCGTCTCACAAAATCTATCTCAGCAAAAATATGTCTGATCAACTATCGAGCAAAGTCTCGGATCTTTCCTTGGACTCCTCTGAAAATGGGTCTGGATACTCTGCATCTGCCCAGACAATAGTCAACCACACGAAGCCAGTGAAATCACACCAAAGAGATATCATGAACTCCCCCTTACATACAAGACCTGCTTCTCCATACACTTTAAGAGCTCCAGTTGATAGTGATGGGTTATCATGGCCTTCTCTTGGTGCAAGATCTCGTATTGAAGAATCCGATGAGGCGTTGGCCAAGAGAGAAACAAGAATAAGTGACGCTGTGAAGGTTATCCTGGAAGAGCTGGGTGAGGATCCAGAAAGAGAAGGTTTATTGGAAACCCCAGAGAGATATGCCAGAGCCATGCTATATTTCACCAAAGGTTACGAAGACAACATCAGAGACGTTATCAAGAGAGCCGTTTTCGAAGAAGATCACGATGAAATGGTTATAGTGCGTGATATTGAGATTTATTCCTTGTGTGAACATCACTTAGTACCATTTTTCGGTAAAGTCCATATTGGTTATATTCCAAACAAGAAAGTCCTCGGTTTATCTAAACTGGCAAGACTTGCAGAGATGTATTCAAGAAGGTTACAAGTTCAAGAGAGACTAACAAAGCAAATTGCCATGGCTTTAAAAGAAATTTTGAAACCACAAGGTGTTGCCGTGGTCATTGAAGCCACACATATGTGTATGGTTAGTCGTGGTGTTCAAAAGAGTGGATCCTCTACGGTGACAAGTTGTATGCTTGGTTGCTTTAGAGAGGCACAAAAGACTAGAGAAGAGTTTTTGGGATTATTAGGGAAAAGATGATTTGATGACAATTTGTACATAGCTTCACACATCTCATAGGGGGTTTTGCATTACTTTTCTTCGTTTCATTACATTCAACATCAAGTGATTACGATACGCTAACCTTCCAGGATGCTCTCCAAGACATTTCCTGTCTGTTTTTATGTTTTAATGTCTTTCATTTCTTCACGACTTCATATTTTGACTATTATCGATTTGCATCAATAGATCTACAATTCTGTATAATATTAGCTGGGTATAACAAGGGATTCAACTTTCAATGATAATATATTTGTTCATTACTATCAGATCAAACACTCATGTAATATATAGCTCTATCTGTTCTTATCTTTGTTGATAATATTTGAACACATGTTGGTTCCCACAATATCTCAAAAATTTTTACAAATTAATTATTAATTACACAAATATATCCAGTTTACAAGATTTATATATGTTACAAGACGTTCAATTGACAAAATTATATCCAATATCTATAATACGCAGTAATGAACTAATACTAATATGCTTTCATGATTCTAATGGGTTCTTGATCTTTTCTGTCCCTTTTGTGCCTTTGTCTTACCACTAGCACCAATTGTTATATTCACTTTTGGAGGTGTGGTGAATCCAAAACTCTTTGCAACTTTTACTAGATCCAACTTATCAATTTGGTAAACTGTTTTCAAATGATGTGAAGCATAAGCTTGTAAATATGATCTATATCCATCTTTAGCACTTTGATGTAACCAATAGTTCGATTGAATCAATTTCTCCAATTGCTTTTGAACATTGGCAATCTTATTGGTTGGAAATTCATATTCATTTAATGGTACTTTAGCAGCTTTCAAATATCTCAAAAATCCCAATTCATTTGGAATTAAAAACATCAGAGATTTACCTTTACCTTCAGTACCTCTAGCGGTTCTACCGACTCTATGAATATAATCTCTTGGATCATCAGGTGGATCAAATTGAATAATCCAATCAACAGATGGAATATCCAATCCTCTTGCAGCAACATCGGTACAGATCATAATACCTTGTTTAGCATTACAAAATTCGAAAAAAGTGTTTGTTCTCTTTTGTTGCTTTTGTTGTCCGTGTAGTTCCAAAACTGGAAGATCAATATAATTCAATAATTCAGCATAATATTTCACTTGATTACAAGAAGACAAAAACACAATTACTTTCTTCTTTTGATATCTCTTCAAAAATGAAAACAGTAGTAAAAATCTCTTGTCACTATCACATACAACGTATCCTTGTTCTAATCTGTCCACTGTGGAGTTCTCTTCTTTACTATCAACGTTGATGAATAATGGTCCCGGTCTTAGGGAGATTCTAGCCAAATCCTCAACCTTGGTTGTTTGTGTAGCAGAGAATAACATACTTTGTCTATTCTCTTTTGGTAAAATCTTGATAATTTGTCTCATTTCTTCTTCAAACCCAATCTCCAAAATTCTATCAGCTTCATCAATCACCAGGGCTTTCAAATTCTTGAAGACAAAACCTGGAGTGTTTTGCAAATGATCCAATAATCTACCTGGGGTAGCAATTAACAAGTTGACACCTTTAACAAGTTTTTCAGCTTCTGCTCTTCTGTTATTACCACCAATAACAATACCCAAAGTTTGTGAATGGAATTCCATGATTTCCCTGGCAACTCCAAATATTTGTAGTGCTAATTCCCTTGTTGGAGAGACAACAATAATACCAGTACCGTTTCTTGGTTTGAATTTCAAAGAGTATAACAGTTCAATGGCTGGAATCAAAAAGGCCAATGTCTTACCAGAACCGGTTTTGGCAGCACCCAACACATCACGACCTGCTAATAATGGCGGTATGGTACGAGCTTGCACTTGTGTCATGGATTTGAACCCCATCTTCTCAATAGCCTTTAGAGTTGGAGGCGACAAGTTATGATCAGTGAATTTGTCGCTTACTGGAGCGGACTCTTCATAAGTTCTCTGCACAGGTGCACTTGATGACTCTTCTTCTGCTTCTTCCTCAACTTCCTCACTCAACTCTTCTTCTTGCTCCTCTTGCTTGGAGTTTCTTTGTTTCTCAACACTCTTCTGTTTCTTTTCGTTGACATCCAAGAGATCAGCGATATCATCAAACTCCCCATCGAGCTCATTGATTAATTCTTCATTTTGTCCTTCTTGTTCATCTCCCTCATCCTCTTCGTGACGTCTCTTGAGGGCTTTCTTTGTGCCCTTCTGCGGTTTGGAAACCTTAGAGTGCTTAGACTTTATCTTTGATTCCTTAGCCATGTTGACAGTGCCCGACAAAAGAGAGATTAGTGTACAAATACAGGTATAAAGTATTGAAATAATTTTGATTTTAATTTTTTTTCTTGCCTATCAAAAATTTTTAAATCAGCGAAAACCCCGAATCGGGGAACTCCTGCATTAGGAAACTCGCGATGAGATGCTGCCCGTAACAATTATATAAAGCTATCGATGGCTTAACAAGTTGATTAATTGATTATAATAAGTTAGGCAGTTATAAATAGTAGTAATACAAAAAACTATAGTACACAGTGGAGACAGATACTTCAATGTCAAGTATCAGCAATGTGAAATATCTGTGAGAATAACAAACACACAGCCCAGCGTTAAATGTTCAAGTATAAAGGCGTGCACTATTATTCCTTGACACCAATGTCTTGTAGTTGAACTTTTTGACTAAGTTCAGGGATGACAATTTCATATCCAACAGATTCACTGTGAACATCACCTGGATCCTTCTCGACATGGATCGTAGTGATTAATGCCTCTGGAGTAATCTTATACTTCAAATCTCTCTCTTCTCTGATATCCAGCCCATCAGGGATACCTTCAACAGAACCTGGCAACTTTTCTGATCCTATCTGATAACCTTCCTTGTCTCCATTTGGATTCAAATTCTGAATGTGGATCAAATCAGACCAATTTCTCTTGTTCATGAATTCTTTATTACTGCGAACTTCACCATCAACATCTTTGGTGAAAATTGGAACCATATCTTCATCTGTACGTTTATCGAAATGATGCATATGGGATCTCTTGTTCAACAATCCCGCCATCGCATCTGGTGGTGGTGCGTTCACTATAGCTGAAGAGATGATATTGAACATCAATCTTGGATCCATTTCCGGATGTTCTTTGACTTTCTCATTCATGATTCTGTATTTTTCCTTGTTGAAGAAATGGTTCAAGTGTAACTTGGTTTTAAATCTACCAATTGCAGCTAAATGAACATCACCTGAAAGAATAGTGATTCTAACGCCATTTGCAGATCCAAATTCTTGTAGTTTTGCAACAAGGGCATTACGCTCTTTTTTATGATGTTTTGAGCACCAATGATCCTCCAAGTCATCTAAAACTTCAACTGAGCCATCGAATTCATTAACTAATCCCTTAGCCAAGATACCCTTCTGAGCCAAGGTTCTTGCTGGAGCCAACAAAGAAGAACTTAATAACCATTCTAGCCAAACCAATCTGGGATACGCAATTGGAACACCCAACAAAACCAAGATATGCTTGATGTTTGGGTCGTTTTGAACTTCAGTTTTCATTCTTTTGAAAACAATATCATAAGTTTCATTAGTAACAATCTGATGCAATTTTCTTTCAGTTCTGCAATCTAGACCTAGGAACCCGATACCCGCTCCTAATTTGGACCATATAGAATGTGAAGGTTCTTCGATATAAGGGCCTTTGTGTTCGGATAAAATCCAAGAAGGGTCTTTCAAGTATTCTGGATCATTCTCGACAGAGATTTGTTGCTGGAATAACATATAGTATTTGTATGCAATCTTCCCAACACCTTTAAACATTTCTGTACGCATTGTAATATCATGATAAGAGCCAAACCCATCAATGATATCATGATCATCGAAAATGTTGATACTTGGGATTGTAGCCAATGCAAATGGGAAAAGACTTTGTAAAGTTGCACCTTGAGTACCTTGCCAGAATCCCTTACCAAACCACTTGAGATATTGATTCAAATAAAAATCATGGAATGAATTTTCAATCTCTTTAGTGAATTTAGTATTATGTTTCTTTATAGGATTCTTCTCTTGTAACCAGTCATGGAAGACATCAGAAGCAAGTTTTATGGCATCACAGTAAACCTGATCACCACCACCGAGCATCACATGGTACCTGTTTTTGGTGTAATGATTCCTCAACACGTCAAACCAAAGAGATCCTTTGAAACTTTCAGTTTTTGTTGATAATGAAAACCCATTACAAGAGTATGACATGACATTCATTGATTGATCCACTCTAGGGATGAAAAATTCAAAAGTGAGACCGTCATTGACAGTGTAACGCACCTTCTGTTCATGTTTTTCAAGGTTGATGTCAATATAGAATCTCCAGAAAGTGTAACCGTCTTGTTTGTCAAATGCCTTGCTTGGAAATTTGCCCTTTTGCAATTCTCCTAGAGACTTTGCCAATAGAGGCCCCTTAACAAAAGTAATTGTCGGCTGTTGTGTTGTGGATTCGTCCTTGGTCACCAGCATAATAGTCCCTCTCCAGTTAGTAGCACCGTTTTCCAATGTACCAGCTAATCTGAGCACTGGTCCACATCTGATATCAACACCATTCACAGTGTCTGCGATGGGCACCGAATCCGGGACATTTTGATCGCTTTCAACCAGATTGAAAAGATCTTGCAACGGGTGGACGTCCTTGGTCCAGTCTTGTAGTTCTGCCATGGCTATTCCTCGAGAATGAGGAGATAATTGATGGTGGAAGCTTGTAAAATTTTACCAAGAAGTAGCAAAGATCGAGACACAGAAAGGCTTGATTATTTTCGTTTCCCTTGCATTGGCTGGAATTTGCTTGACAGCTGAAATTCTGACGTACAGTTCTACAAATTGTGCACAGCCACACAAGCCCGTTCTACACTAGCCACATACTAAAAATTCAGCCATTCGGCACTAGCCACTTCTGACTGTTTTTAGCAAAGCATATCAACATCCATACACCAGACCGAGCAGCAGGGCTTCTAGTATGTATTTTGTCTACACGGGTGAATAACAATAGGATAGGAAATTTTAAAGTCAGAGTTTCCCAGAGGATCCGAAAGACAACTACAACACTTTGAGTCATGGGTATGTTGACAATGATGGTCGGTTACACACTCACAGAAGAGATACTAACGAAAGAGCAGGTGTCGCTCTGTGGCTTGTGCCGAGAAAGAACTCTCAGATATATGACACACTAAGCTCGCTCTCCTTAGGGCTCGAGCCATTGTTCACGGATTCGGTACGCTTTGAACCACACGTCACCATCACCTCACAGCTCGCAGTCAATTCCCAAGCCGATGTACGTACAGTGCTCTCCAGTGCCATTGCTGCTCTTACGGGTCCGGATGCTTCTATTGAACTCGACATCACCCTAGATTCTCTTGTCATCAATCATAAAAATCCTTACTTTCGCAAGATCTATCTGGGCATTGCCAAAAACAAGAATCTCGTGAGCCTGGCAACCATTATTCGTGAGCTCTATGTTGAATTACCAGAACGTCACTCACAGGCGGATGCCAAATACGCAGCTCAGGACTGGGCCAGAGACGAATTTGAACCACATTTATCACTTATATACACAAATATGTCACATTTCGACAATGCTTTGGTGAAGACTATCAAGGTACGAGTTGAGGATTACCTAGGAATTGAAACAATCCTGCCCAATGAGCCAGCGCAACTCAGGGACTACGGTTTGGGATGGAAAGGAGGCGTGCTTAAGATTGTCAATTGCGAGGGCCCTGTGGACCAATGGGAAGTTCTTGGTACTGCTGATATTCATTAAATAGAGAGGAATTCATTCCAAAAAGACTTCGTATATACCTTAATCAACTTTATATAAATTCCATTCAGTATTTGGATGCGGTCACTGGAACACCGCTGAGTGCCTCATCGTTCGTAAACCAGCTCACTGGCACGTTCAATTCGTTAACTAGTTCACATGGTAAACCGGACTTCTTTGAACTGTCAAAGATTTCTTTAAAAATTGCAGCCTTACCAGCACCTTCGGCAACAAAGGCAATGTTTTTGGAGGCTCTGAGCACAGGGAAAGTAACAGTAATTCTTCTTGGTGGGGGCTTTGGACTGTCGCTGATAGCAGCAACAGTGACAGACTCTTCTTGTAACAATTTGTGACCTGGGAATAAAGAACATGTGTGCCCATCTGGTCCACAACCTAGTAACACAAGGTCCAAAGAAGCAGGTAGGAACTTGGCGTATTCACGAGCAATCTCAGCATCTGTAGCAGTGTTTGTCTCATGTAATAACGACTCGTTGATCGTGAACACAGTTGGTCCTTTGACACCATGTTCAGCCAATGGCTTCAACACCATGGCATCAAAAAGCCCATAGTTTGAGTCTTCGTGCTCCAAAGGCACCAATCTTTCGTCAGAAAAAAACACTCTCCATTTGGACCACTCAATCTTGTCCTTTACAGCACTGTTATCAATCAATCCTTTCTTCAACACTTTACCCAAAGAACCCCCAGAAACAGCAATGTCGAAATATTCCTTCGTCTTCAAAGTCTCATCTTGGACTTTCAAAACATAACGTGCCACGGCATCGGCCACATCTGCACTATCAGCGTAGGAGTATACTTTAACCATCTTTGGATAGACTCAATTGATCAATAAAAACAACTTTCCACAGTTTGTGAATTTTAAAGAATCGCAATTTGGCTTGAAGTCGTCCGAGAGCCAAAAACGGAGTGGTTATATGCCCGGAAATGGCCCCCTTATAAATATTTATATAGAATAACTTCAGATCTACTTTCCTGAATTTTTAGAACTAGAGCACCATCTCTATATAATGCACATAGTATATCTATATCATCATGCCTCGTACTCTTGTGCCGCATGCTCAACAAAATCCAGCTCTGCCTTCACACAGCCATCACGGTATTCGAGCCTCATATTGGGCACATTGTTTCTCTGAATGGCAAAGTCATCAACATCCTCTGTATCTTTAAAAGTGTACTTTGTATCAGGTTCAATATATCTCACTCCAATCCAATGAGCTTTCAATTTCCCATTGAAGCCACTCATCAACACGCTGTTACGACAAAGTTCACACAAATCGACATTACCTAACTTGAAAATCGACCCTGCGATGGAATATTCTTCAATCAAAGGCTCTCTTGTTAAAGATGAGAACAACGGTTTACTTGTGCTCAATGCCACTTTCATCCCTATTGTGAAGAATTCATAAAAGGGATGTTGTTCATATGAAACGTTTTTGGTAACTCCACCAGAAAAATCCCGATCATCATCATTCATCAATTGCACAGTCTTATTCCAACATAATGGACTCATTGTAATTCCAATTTGCTTTAAATAGTACAAATATAACAACACGGGATAGTTTTTCAGTCTTTCCCCATCAATGATATCCTTCCCCAATAACAAACAACTCGATAAACTTTCTGTAATGATCCCCAACCCTGAACGATCAGATATCGAAGCCACTTGAGGACGTAGTGATAATATAGGTAGCCTTTTTTGTTTCCTAATTTGGTTCAAATTGCTCAGGTTGATAAATAGATAGTATAAATAATAGCAATATGGTGGGTCTTCTGTACTTGTCCACTTATTTGGAGCTCTCAATTTGGGCAAATCAAATATACTTCTATCCTCGGTGTAGTGTTTCGAATCAGTGGATAATAATGTAATTGCAGAAACTTTCGTTAACAAAAAATGTAATTTAATATCAGACTCAGGATGTGTTGTTACTTTGAATAAAGGCTCAAAGATCATACTTAAATATTCTTGAAAGTTCTTAACGATACCACTTTTTCTCAAACTTGAATAGTTTCTTGGGATCCTAACCACCCATTTCACATTATGGCTAACTAGCTTGTTATTAATGATCCAATGGGCAATTGATTGCCATTTATTATCAAATTTTTTGGTATATTCATTTGCCATCAGATTAAAATTTAGCCCTAGTTCTCCAAATTGATATTTGCTCTTTTCATAATCACTCAAGACTTGCTTCAAGATCAAACTCAAGTATTCCCCATTGATTGCGTTATCAATTCTCAAGAAAGTTCGGTCAATTCTTAACAATATCTCATCCTTAACTATAGCTTCATAATCCGCAGAGCTGTCGACAACAAACTCATCCTTGGACGCAAAACTTCTTTCAGCAAGCCCAAACTCAAACAAATCATCAATATTCAATCTCTTAGTGTTCTCATCCTCAAAATATGGTGCAAACAGTTCCTCTAATGTATACCTGACACCATCCTCCTCATAGACAACACGATGAGGCTCTTCCTTCAACTTCAAGTTGATGACGTTCAGTAAATGTTTTTTCGACATTGACATGGCCAAATCAACATTATTATCAATCTTCCGCACATTGTAGAAATCTCTATGTGGATTCAACTTTGTCAAATATGTTTCCCGATGTTCATTCAAAAGCGTAAATGCCTCGAATTTTGATCTCAGATATTCGAGTCTTCTCATCGATAGTCGATTTCCTGCTTTATCAATACTGGCATCAATGATTAGTTGTAAATCGGCAAAAAATTGCTTGAAGCTTGGAAACTCTTCAGTGTGGAACCCTTCAACCTTAAACGCGCCTGATTTGCTCATCTTAACTATCCCATAACTCTTATATTTGTTCAGATATGGATCCAGCACACTAGTCTTATAGTCTTGCAAGTCAAAATTATCCCCATAATAGTGAGGAACCGTATTTTTATCATAATAATAGTCAGCTGCACCATACTCATCTTCGTAATGCCAACCTTTCGGCTGCGGTGGAGGATAACTCACCCAGTCATCCCAGTTCAACGGATTATCAGCAGACCGTTGACACGAAATCCTCTGGTAGTGATCACGTAGAGCCATGATTTCCTCCAAATCACCACAGAAATCACGGATCTCTTGGGAGTATTGCTCAGTCAGTTGATCAAACTGCTCATCGTGCGACTGTCTGAACTCATCCAACTCGTCATAGACAAACCTACCAGTGGAAGCCTGTGAGTCAAAGCGCGTCTTGAGAGCAATGACATCTCCATCCAGATCGATTTGATGGTGATTGGCGGGTAGAAAGGCGACATGTCCTATCTCATAAAGCTTTTGATCAGTGGGTATCAATTGCGTAGCAATCTCTTTGGTCTTCTCGTGTTTATGCGTGTAATGCTCCTCTTCGTCGTACAAGACACCCTCAGTGCATGAAGCCATTGCTGGGACACACCAGTACACAAAATCTCCAATGTCTCCCCTAATGACAGGGTATTGGTGTTGCAAGATCAGTAAAGGATGAACCACACTGTTCTCGGAGAAAATATAAAGATCTCGGGAAGTCAGGCGACATTTTCTGACACATTTGCATTTGTTAAACACTACACAATGATGACAATCTCAACTCTTTTTCAATTAAGCTAAATCTATAATAACACCAGCTAATAGCATCTCTAAAGCAACTCATCGTAGTTCTTCAACTCTTCAAAACAACACTCTCATACAACTTGGCTGCAGTTTGAACAATTTCCAGATTTTCCTTCATCTTGATAGCAATCTCATCCCGAGTTTCAAGGCCAATCCATGATGGGGGCTGTAGGTCAGGGAGTGCAGCAATCCATTGATCATAAGCTCCATGTGGAGCGGATAAGCTCAGATTCTCCTTTTGCGAAATTTCATTCTCTATCAAATTGAAATCATCGTCAAATGCCTCCACTCTAAAAACGCGACGAGCCAACTCACTCAAATATAGAGAGTCATCTATGTCATCAACTTTCCCACCGTATATGATATCACCGACTAGGAATTGTAATGCTCTCCAGTCGATACTTTCTGGCGGAATGTTGGTTCTTCCTCTCGCTGTATGTTCAATGCATTTGTCAATCAAAAATAAAGCACCTGCAAAATCGGAATCATTGAAATCATAATTCTTTTTGAATAAAATAGGAAAGAGTCTAGATCTTTCTTGGACAATTGAGTGATACCAACAAAGCAAGAAATAGACATGCGATTTCTCGGCTGGATGCACATTCCTCAAATCGACAGAATTGAAATATTCAGTCATAATAATCTTAATACCAGGAGGATTCTCAAACATCAACAGACGAGAAGATCTAGCAAGATTTGCAGGCACCTTTGTTCCAGCATCACAGGTTAGGAAAAGTTTAAAGTCAGGATGACTTATAGAACTTTGAAGTTTCTTATCCAAATATTCAAGCCAGTCTAATGACATTTCAACATTCTGAACAAGTAACCATCCACCACTTTTGAGACGTTTATCTAATTCATTCGCAACAGCTCTAGATGACTCTTTGGAACCCATAGCAACCAATGACAGATCTTTGCCCCTTGACTCTGCAAGAGCTTTGACTTTTAACGAAGCATCAGATCCTGACACAGATCCTAAAATCACGGGGAAAACACTGTTATCTGCAGTCAAATGACTCAAGCTGTATTTGGAAGAGAATGGGCCAGTCCCAGTGAACAAGAATGAGGTAATGTGCCTAATACCTTCCCCAATCGATATATCTTTAATCGTACTGAAAACATATTCGGCAAAACTAGAGGCTTCTCCCAAATCTGTATCAACAACGTCTCTGAAATTTTCCTCTCCTTTGATAATCTGGTTTAATCTTAACTCTTCAACGTCAACCGAAAGAATAGTAAGTGCGTCCTTCAAAATGGAAATTCTCAAATCATCAGAGTCACCATTGAAAGTGTCAAACAACTTCAAAGCAAACTGCGAATATATAATACCATCTTTCTCTCTGATATAAAGTAAAGCCATAGCTAAGGCAACCACAACCTTATCCCTATTTCTGAGCGATAGTGAAACATTTGAGTATACCTCTTTATACAGCTCATTGACCAGCATATCCACCCTCGAAACACTTGAATCGCCTATAGTATGCCCGAATATATATTTGCAGTACTCAGTAAAAGACGCCAATGAGAACTGGTAAAACTTATCAAGCTTAGTCAAGTTTTCAATAATAGTGAACAGCATAGATCCACTTTTGGAAAAGTAAAGGTACTCATCACTTACTTCTTGTATCTTTGACATCACACCTGATGTCTCCTTCATCTTTTGCTCAATCACAGTGGATTCCTTCTTTAGTGCTTCAAGTGTCTGCAGTAACTCATTATTTTCAAGCATATTCCCTTTGGACTCACTCAATGCGGTCAAAAGCTCATCTTCAAGCTCCCTGAGTTTAACCTTATACACACTGTCGAGTTGGATAATCTCAATTCGTTGTTTCTCCACCTCAGGCCTTTCATAAGTCAATGTCATGTTGATCAGTTGCGTCTCCAAATTACTTTCACTTACCGTGAAGTCAATTATGCACGTTCTAGTGGCAACAAACGGTGGTATTTTGAAACCTTTGTCTCTGGAGTGTAGATACAACTTGAAATTTTTAGAGCAGTCAACATCCCTTCCAGCAATCTTGATCAACGACCGTCCACCCACCTTTTGAAAGTCACCATTTAAAACAGGAGAGATGATGGGATCGTAATATTCAGCATCCTGAACAACTAAATGTGCTCCAAATCTCAAAGCATTCTCCAAAGCTCTTGTGAAACCATCATCGAGGAAACTTGTGAAAGTCAATTTTTGTGGTTTCAACTTGGCTGTAATAGCTTCAAGTAAAGTGTTTGAAGGATCTATGATGTATGGAATCTTTTCAGTATTTTCCAATACTGTGATATTTTGAAAGAAAAGATCATCATTAGCTAGGCCAACTCTTTGCCACTGAAGCAAGTTTGTAGCAGTATTCAAAAAACTTGTGAATCTGAAGTTTTTACTGAAGGAAATTCCAGCTCTGTCCAAACACTGAGTTGAAAAATCCAAAAGTTCCTCTCTAGTTTTGTGGGTCAAATCACCGAAAAAAGTCAAACAGGCAGCACCTAGTAGGGAGTTCCCTGTCAGACTCTGATACTCGAAGTCAAAATCTCTGATACTTTTAGACCATCTAGTACGCTCCTCTGTAAGACTATCGACTAACATCATAGAACGCGACACTTTTTCTTCAACCTTCGACATCTCACTCTTTATATTCTCTGTCTCCCTGATTAGCTCAGTATACTGGCTTTTATATTGCTCGATACTTTCCTCCAATTCGTGAATCATTTCATCAGCCGCAATCAGTCTTGCTTGGGTTTTGGAAGACTCATTTTCTAATGCTTCAACCTCGTCTCTTAATGGGCCTATCTTATCTAGGATAATAGCATACTTCACTTGTGCTTGCACCCACTGTAAAAGAGGACCACATGCCTTACTTGCCCTGTCTGCTGACTCAAAATTGTAATCAGGTCTTGAAAGGTATGTGTTTTCCATAAACTCATGGACTTGAGGAGTAACTCGGGTCTCGCAGTCAAAATTCACAATGTTAGTGATAAAATCATCTTTTCTGATAATGGATTGTACTTCTCTCCACGATCTTGCGTCATACCCCAGGAGAACACATACAGATTCTAAAGTAAGCTGCACCGTGGCTGGGGGTGTGGACATCGACCTCAACTCTGTGAGATGTTGCTTCTTGATATTCTGAACACCTCTGCGTGCTTCCAAAACAGCAGGCTCGGCTAACTCCAAATCCTCCAAGACTACTCTTCTTCTTTCTTCAATCATCACATCCTGTTTCTCGAGAGCCGCTTGAATATCAATAGATGCCTCCTGTTTCCTTTCTGCTTCGTTTTGCTCACTCAAAATTTTACTCAATGTGTTCTTGGCTTCAATCTCTTTTTCAGCTAGCATTTCCTTTTTTGAAGAGAGCTCATTCTTCAAGTGCTTGACCCTCAAAACGGTTTCTTTGAGTTTGACCAAACCTTCATTAACATGCCTTTGATGACCCTTCAATTCAGTTTCTTTGAGATCATAAAGTTTACCAAAATTCATCACAAACTCTATATGTCTTCTAGGAGAGTCACTCTTACTGAATGCTTTGTATATATGTATCATGCAATCAGACAACACATCCCTGTAGGATGCTATATGTTGAGCCATAGAGCTATTATAGCCACTAGGAAGTTTATAGTCAGACTGGTCGACTGGATATGATTGAAGTAATTTTGCTCCAACTTGGAATAGGCTTTTATCTGACCATGGCCCCATCCAATTAAGAACACATCTATTAAACAGAGCAGGAGAAGATATGATTTGGGGGGACTCAGGATCGTTGGGATCACTAATAGTGAAGACAATATGTAGATTCTTGGCGACTTGCTGAGTAAACCATTCATAGAGCTCCTGTGTAGTATCCAGTAAGAGACCACGTGCATTTATCTGATCTTTACAAAGACCCATCAGCATGTTATACTCATCAGCACTGAAGAGCTCTTGAATTTGAGAATTAGCTAGTAAGGAATTCATTCTCTCCAAAAAGGCGCCTTCTAAAATTGTTGATTCGTCGACAATGAAGCAGATTTTCTCATCATTCACACCTGAACGTTTCAGTAAATCTTTCAGTGTGAGGTCAAAATGATCCAATGTGTACTTTCTTTGAACATTCAACTGATGAATTTGGAGACCATTAACCCATGCCACAAATTTAGTTAAACTTGTCTTTCCACTGCTGCTAGGACCGACCAAGATCAAATGACCTTGTGATTGTTTCAGTACACGGTCGATTCTCAAGATATGATCAATAGACTCATCATAAAGGATCAATGGCGTATCCAAGATTTCTTCTGCGAAAACATTCATTCTTTCTCTGATGAATGCTGCTATATCAACAGGACTCACAGGTTCATAAACTAAAGATAACCAGTCACTGTAGAAGATTGGAGTACTGAAAACCTCTGAAATATCAAGATGTGGGAATGTCTTTTCGGCAACTGAGACTAGGATTCTCCAAAATACAGCCTTCTCACCATCTAATACCAACCTATCACTAAATAAACGTAATGCCTCATGAGCCCATATTCTTATTAAGTCAGTCAGCGTAAAGGAATCACTAGGATTTATAGCAAACTGCAAACCTTTGACCCAGCGTGTCAGCTCACGTGGGCTGTATATGTAATGCGATTGCATGGATACCGTAAATGATTCAGTAGCTTTTTGATAAACTTCTAACATTGCGGAAGTCAAATCTGGAGCATATCCTTTCAAATGGGGAACGCTGGCCAGGATGCAACGACTGAATGTTCCATATATCTGTTTTAAAGAAGATGGCCCCGGGTTGTCAACCATAATGACAGGAAGATGTGAGAGAAATCTAGGTGATAACTTAGTACGACCTGCATCACTGGATGGATTACATGCACCGATAAACTGAATATTCCGTATCTGTACCCATTGTTTCTCAGGAACCCTCCAGAACCCACCATGCTCGATGACCTGTCTAAGAAATGATATAACATTCTGCGTACCAAAGTCATCAGGCTTAGGAAGGTTGATTTCATCAGCGAATAAAACAACCCTCTTTCCAGCAGCCTTTGGTCTCAGAAAGTAGCCATCAGCAATCTTTTTATATTCACAAACTTGTTCTAAAGCCCTGAGTACTACCTCTGAAGAGGTCTCCTTGGAGAAGTTCAGGTTGCATACCTCGATCTCGGGTGCCCTTTGAAGAGCAGAATAAACAGTCATTGTTTTACCAGAACCTGGTGGACCGCATAAAATCAGTGACCCCTTCTGTTGCAGCAGAGAGTAAACCATATTTTCATGTCTAATGGTATCAAGAGTCTCGACAACAGCGTTTGGAGAAACCAGTCCACCCTCGAGTACAGTTTCTCTCACATACATCCACAGTGGAACCCATTCACCCTTTGAGTTTATATCATAGTCTAATATATTAGACTCTGAACTGTTAGGCAAAAACCTTTGTAGCTCTGGTATTTCCGAAATGTGATGAGCAAGTTTTGTGCGATCAGGGCCGGTGGATCCTCCAGCCAGGGCCCATGCCATAGATAGGACGAAAAACTTCCCAACAGATCCTTCATCCAAGTTTGTATGGTCGTCCTGTCGAAGATGGCGAGCAATAAATGACTTGAGGTATAAAAACATTGATTTGACAATAGCCAAATGATTAATCTCCATAACATGCCCTATGTGAGAGAGTGCATAATCTGACAGACTTTGTAGGACCTCGGGTGCACCAATAAGATCCAAAATCCTAGTAACAGAGTCATCAAAATGGCCAACAAGTTCGGACGCTTCTGATAAGCCGTAAAGCTCATAGTTGTAGAAATCACTCAACTTAGTGACCCCTTTCTCGAACCATACCATTCCACATCTGCTGATAGTAGCAGGAGTGGCATAATTCAAATTGTCGACCTCAAACAAAAACTTCACTGTCGTAGGAATTTTGAGCCTCTCACCATTAGGCAAGGTCAATATCTTATTATCGTCAAGCACCGAGTTCAGACTTTCGACCCAAACAGGATCAACATCACCATCAAACACTATCCAGGTTCTTTTATTTTGTTCTCCTCTGAGATCTTCGTTGAGCTTTCTAATGATGCCTGTCAAAAGACCATCATTCCAATCTCTGGTAACCGGATCGAGAGATCCGAACAGTTGCACCTTACTCATAACTTTCGGGTCAATGATGAAGTGATTCCAAGAAATACCTTCGAGTTCAGAGATTGCGTTTAGCAACGATTTCCAGACGCCACTCTTTCCAGAGCCAGTTGGGCCAACCAGCATCACACCAGTACAAATGCTCAGTTGCTTTGAAAGCTGTATGGCCTTTTCAAGCCACAAATCGGAGGCAACTTGATGATTTTTGAGGGCAGTATTTATTAATGAGGTTCTCAACAACTCTTCATCTTCTTCAATCACCAAATCTCCGAACACTTCTGTTTTGAGCGTATGAAAGATAGGAATGTCTTCATCCACAAGCCTTGGTAGAATCATATTATTCAAGCTTCTAACGATCGTCAAGATGGGATCATTGGGGTTTGACTGGCGAAGGGATTTAGCTGCATACTCCAAGGTGGTTTTCAAGGCTCTCAAACCAAAGTCGTAGTGTGACTGCTTAGATGCCATTTTTTTCATTGAATTGAAAAAGTTGGAAAGTTTCTCTGCAAGATTTTTGGATCTTGGAAATCCTCTGGCTGTCAAAAGGACTTCACATATAATAGCACTATCTGGTTTGCTCATTGAAAAATTACGAAATAACTTCTTCAAATTCTCTGGTAAGGCTGTTCTCCCAGCATATGTGGGATTCATTGTCACAAAAATACCTGTACCGGAAGACAGGAGGGCCTCCTTCCCCGAAAGTCTAATTGATTTTGCATTTCCACGAAGTCCTCGTTCAATGGCCTCTAGCTGAGAAGAGACCGCACTAAGGATATTCTTGCTCAGTCTATTGAACTCATCAAAACAACCCCAGCCTCCAATCTGACAAATACCTTGAAGTAGTCTTGTAATTGCAGCAAAGTCAAAAGACTCATCACAGTTGAAGACTAGCACAAACTTACCCAGATTCTGACCCAATGCTTTGACAGTTTCAGTTTTACCAGTACCAGCTGGACCAAAAGGAGAGCCACCGAGGCCTTCCTGTAAAGCGCAAGACATAGAGCAGAAACAATCTTCCAACAAAGGAGTATATACAAGTCTATCCATAGCTCCCAAATATTCGAACCCGTAGAGAAACTGTTGAGTTGACTGACAAACAGTCAATCTCTTTAAAATGTCAGGTTCCAGAGCATTGAAATAGAATCTCTGATTTTTTACCCACTCAAAATCATCAACTGACGAGACAGAGCGGATTCGAAGTTCATTAGTCACTTTCGAGTGATGTATCAGCTCAATGATGAGGTTTTCAGCATTCTTATTTCCAAAATTCTCTTCCGAAGCCAAGAATGTGAGCTGTTCGTCCAATGCAAAAGCCTGAGCGCCGAAATCACCTGATACTATGGAGTTCTCTGTCATAGAGGTCCATGATATCTGTAACGCGAGGATAACAACTTGTAACGGATACTTGAAGCACCAATTGGGAAACTCAACGGTCTTTAGTGAATCTAGAGCAGAGGCCACCAGTTCTGAGATCGATACCTTTATCGCATAGTCAAGCTGATTAAGCCATTCATCTAGCCTTTGGTATTTCCCGAGTGATACTGGGCTGGATAATATTATAGTTTCACCATTCGCTGCCACAACAGAAATGATATTAGATTTGTCATGGTCATAGACAAGATCATTGACACCTGCAAACATTTTTTTAAGATGCCTGTTGACATTTTCCCTCCCTGCAAGCATATCAATGAGATCATCGTTACCAACAAAATAAAGTCTAGCACACAGTTCCCTCTGCCTTTCCAAAAAGTCACCCAACGCCTTCGCTACCTTGACGAGTGATTCCGAAATCCTTTCCATGACAGAAGTTAGATCCGGAATAGAGCTAATCTCTAGTACACGAGGGAAGCGAAAGATTTTCTTCAGCAGTGTAATATAGTCCGCGGATATGCTGTGAAATCTGGAATATTCTGTTGGCAGAAGTTTTCTGACACCTGAATTTATATCAAATACCCCATCAAGGTCAATCCACTGCCTCTGCACTTCCACCCATACATCTAATACATGGTATAATAAGTTCAAAGTTTGCTCCCACTGACTGATATCTTTTTCGAAAATTTGGAAAACTGACGAATTTCTCATAGAGGCCAAACTTTCAAGATTACCGCTGATGAGCTCCAGTAGTTCTGGGAAGTTCTTCACTAATGAGTGACCTTTGAAGTCAAATATACTGAATGTTTTGTCCTCCCATGAAGATTTCATCTGCTCTAAGGATTCTTCAATGGCACGCTCGTTATTTGCTTGCTCGATGATAGCACCGACACTAGAATGATGTTTCAACAACTCCAAATCCCAAACATTTCCAACAGTGAGGGGGGTAACATATTCTGTTTTCAAAACTTTAAATAGAGATTTGATATGTCTTTCCTTCACAAAATCTTCCTTTAACGATGTAATAACCTTTTGTGACTCGGATATACTAGTGATAGTTTCCAAAAATTTTTGAAAAGGTAAATATTGACGAATACGAACAGGAACTGACCTTGCGGATGAGATGAGGTCCTCAAGCCCTTTTTTCAAAGTCCGCGTCCTTAGATCAAACCAATTCAGCGATCGTAAATTCTCCAACGTAGTCCACAGATCATATATGGTCATCCAAACAGTTTTTAGGTCCTTTAGTTCTTCCATAGGGACCTTCACATCACCGGTTACCACCAAAGGTAGAGCTAAGAGAGAGCACGCTTCCATGAGCATCTCTTTTCTGAGCTTGAGAGAATTGAACGAAGTTAGAAAGACTTCCAATACCCCCAATGCATCATTAGGCGAGATGGAATCACTGTTTGGTTTTCTGACGTCCCAGTCATTCACGCGTTCGGAAATCAAGGCACTGATCTTTTGCGATTCCACAATAAGACCATTCTTAATACTATCAGAATTCGACTCAATCATCTCGAAGTAGGAGTCTATTATGTCAGTGAAGGATGAAAAATCGTTTTCAATTTGGTCGACATAAACGTACTCTTCTGGGAATCTGAATTTGCTTTTGAAAAGAAATCTTTCCCCCAACTTCAGCTTCCCTATCAATGATTTTGTATCCTGAGAAGACCGATTAAACCTCTCTACTGTTGTGATTAGTGCAATTGTTTCTTCAACAGAGTTGAGATTCAAGCTACTACCCTGAAGAGTCTTTCTAGCCCTCAAAATATTTTCATGTGTCTCTTTGATGATTTCAGCCAAGAAAGTGCCGAACTTTGAACTAAGCTCTTTGTACCAAGAACTGAACTTGGAAACTATATGATCACGCGCCTTTCCGTAGTCAACCGAGAACGATCCAAACTTTTCTTTGCTCTCAGGTGTATCAAAAATAACTCTAGTTCCTTTCACTTCCTCTAACAAATCCAGCCATTGGTTCAGCGTGAGATCTTTATAAAGCTCACTAGAGTCCAGATCCCACAGTACATTAAACTGAGACCATTTTTCAACAAAAGCTATTGCACCGAGATAATTGGCTTCAACATCCAGTAAAAGGCGGTCGAATTCATCGTAGACACCTGGATCTTTTTCCACGGTTATCAACAGATCTGATGACATACCAATATTCTTCACGTGAATCATTCTCTGACACAAAATAACACACACTAGTTTTTGAGCCTCTTTGAAGAGTTGAGTTTTACTTGCCTCTAATGAAGGATTAACACGGACCACCGACCCAGCAATGATTTCGTGCTCGTATACGCACAACTGTAAAGTAGATGATTTTAGTCTACCAAGCAATACCTTAGATAATTTGACATTGACTTGAGAAACGAACTCATCTAAGTTTGAGAACCCATCTAGCGAAATTTTGTCTATGATTAGCTGTAGGTCAGAAATATGAGCGCCAAAAGATTCGGAATTGTAATCACATATTTGTAACAGATGAAGAATATTGTAAATCTCATCTTTATGTTTGATCAATAGCTGAAACTTCTCTGAAAGCAGGCAGACCTCGTTTTCAAAACGAGAAATAACAGCGGATGGACTATTATCTTCTAATATCAACTCAGAGCTTCGGAGATCATGATCTTTAGATAAAGTAATCCAGTCAATATCCAGGCATCTTTCAATCAAGGTAAAGATTACATCTTTATGATCGGCAAGTAATATTTGAAGCTCATTTAGACCTTCAATTTGAAGAAGAATGGTATCCAGTGTTTCCAGAGATTCGTTTAATATTGTGGCATGAGGATAGACCTTCCTAACCAGTCTTGAGTTTGAAATTATACCGTGCGGAACCTTAAACCCCATCCAGCAAAGCGTTCTAACTTCCTTGAAAAAAGACAAGAGAGAAGAATCGAAATTGATATCAAGATGATAATCATTGAGTTTTGTCAGCTTCATTACTCTACCTTCAATCATCTGTAATTCGGCAGCTCCAAGCCACTCATTGTACAATTTATTCAGATTCAACTTCTTTTTAAACTCTTCAGTATCGTTGTATATCCGCTGTCCTTCCGTATAAGAGCTCCAGTCTTTTCCAAGAACTAGCTCGAGCCTCTCGGTCAAAAATTGAAGCTTATCTTCAACCTGCTTCGCCCAGAGTAAATATGAGGCAACAGAAGGGTAATCCTTAAGCTTGTCATAGACATTAAATGTTTGTTCTTTGGTAAACTTTTCACGTAAGTATGTGATTTCAGATTTCACTGTACCTAGAAGCTGAGTCTGATATTCTTGTATAGCAGATCGGATATAGGGGCGCTCCAAAAGACTTCTGTAGTTTTCGAACACTTGAAACATCTCATCAGAATTTTTGGTGGAGTCTAATGCAGATCTTAATTCTTGCACCACCCCATTTTCAATTTGTTGAATCCTTCTGTCATACTCTCTTCTACTGAAAAGCCATTGTCTTTCACTTTCGGCTAGATCAACATTACTGACTGCTTCATAGGCAAATTCAAGTTGCTCCGAGGGTAGCTCAATGTTCTTGAGAGTCTGAGCGAACTCTTCATGCTTGATCCTGAATGCCAATGCTTCATCTAACCTTTCTTTGAGATAAGGTGTCTTTGAAGTGATTTTAACAAATATGAATTTCTCTCCCCTTTTTCTGAGAAGTTCTCTAGCAAGGTTTGTGAACTCCTTCACTTGCCTGTCCCATGTATCTATCACAGAAACAAGACTTTGGACCTTTTCTCTAAACTCAACAAATTCAAGCTGCATAAGATCCCAGAACATTGGCTTCAAGATCTTCTCAAGGTCAGATGAGATCGCTTCGACAAATGGCAATGCTCTGCTTATCGGGTAAGATGTGAGCCGTAGTCTCTTCAAATGATTCATTATCAGTACAAGAGCCTCTTCAATCCTATCAAAAGTTTCAGCAGCCAGTAGGTCATTCAAAGGGAACTCTTTCATGAGCTTGTTATAGTCAGAAGCCAACTCAATTGCATCTTTGATCCCAATATCAGACATGAAGCTTACTGTCGCATGATATCTTTTGGCATATTTCAGCACCTCCAGAGTCAGCTGAATAGGAACGGATTTTAACTGTTCCTGAATTGAGGACAGCGAGGCTTCCATTGACACCCAGAAGTTGACCTCATCTAAAGCAGAGCCATCAGAAACTTCCTTTTGCAGCTTCGTAACCGCTTGTATAGATTTGACCCATCCATTCACAGTTGTTTGAGCACTGTTCAAGAATTCAGAGTCATTCAAAGTATCCTCCGATATGAAATCAGTATAGTTCTGGAGGTTGGCACCTTCAGAGACAGCATCTAAAATTATAGGGTGCAGAGTAGCGGACAAATCCGGAACCTGAATCATATGGTCCAGATGCTCTAATGACAATGCGAGCTCATTTATTTTTCGTTTCGTAGAAGTGACGAAGTCAGTCTTGTTCTCAGAGGTAATTGCATCGAAATAGCTCCCAACGCCAAAACTCACCAATGATTTCAGTGTATCAAATGATGACCCTATATGAGGCAGATTGATAACCTGGAATAGTTCCTCCAGGTTGGCCCCTTCCTCAAGAACGCCTTTTTCTTTTATGAACACAATTGTTGAAAGTGGTTTGCCATTTTGAACATCTTCCAGCACGGGGGAGATGATCCAAACACCATTGTCTAATTTTGTGACAAAAAGAGTGGCTGGTAATGGCGATTCTGAGAACTGGTGAAGCTTCTTCTTGACAGAATTATCATTAAAGTACACAACATCATCTGTCTGTGCATTCTGGAGTACTTTCGCCACACTGAAGATATAATCTACCAGATTTGTTGCAGAGATCGAAGCACGCGGTACCTCCATCGCGTTCAATTTCCTGAACCTTTGCCAGTCATTGAGTTAGTATGGGTTTTCCTCATAGTATACAAGGTAACGTACTGAAAACTGGCGGGGCAAAAGTCTTTGATCACAATGATTCACTATAATTATAACTGGATGTTACAGAGAAGTCTTAGATTGTTTTGATCTTGCAGACGCCAAAACGCCATTTTTCGGAAATCGGCCTGATTTTTGACCAATACACGACACCAGGACACCATGATACTGTACGTACAAATACGTACATAGGCCATGAGTTCTGAGTTGACACCTTTTGATCATCCTCTCACATGTATGGACTCTAGAATTGAGTGGGGTTGGTTTGCAAGATGGGTGATCTTCAGCGAAGTCTCTTTCAGAAGAAGTTGGCAGAAGCAGAGGCCAAGTTGGGTATGCAATTCCACGCTGAGGATGAATTCGATTTTGCAGATGAAGACGGAGACGTCTTGACACCGCTAGCATCGAACTCAATAACTACGAATAATGACAAATCTCAGCTTGATGCTCTGCCTTCTTGGAGCGCATATTTTCGTTCCAAGGAAAAATTTCACGATGAGAAAGGGTCGGAGTTCAATGTCTATTACACCCCACCGATGTGTGATGAATCCCCTATATTCATTTTTCATCATGGGGCAGGATCGTCTGGTCTGACTTTTGCGCCGTTGGCTAAAGAGCTGATCTATACGTTCCAAAATGATCCAGAAGGCTCCAAATCGGTATGTGGTCTACTCAGCTTTGATGCTCGTGGGCATGGTGAAACAAGAGTTCCCTCAAGTGACTTTTCGTTAGATTCTTTTGTTTCCGATTTTGTTTGGCTTCTAAGGGAATTCATTGAGAAATATAAGCTGAGAAACTCTTTGATTCTCATAGGGCACAGTCTTGGTGGCTCTGTGCTGACACGGGCCCTGTACCAGCTACAAAATCTTCCCATCAAGGGGCTGGGTATGTTTGATATAGTGGAAGATACCGCAGTCCAATCATTACAGGGAATGCATGTATATTTATCGAATCTACCCAAATCATTCGATTCTTTGAATTCTGCTATTGACTGGCATATCAAATCAGGGCTTATACGAAGTCGAAGCGCTGCGTCAATTTCTGTTCCTTCGTACCTCAAACTGCAAAATGGAAAATACGTCTGGATACTTGATCTATTCAAAACCGCACCATTCTGGGATACTTGGTTTACAGGCCTTTCCAAGTCCTTTGTTGATGCACCAACTTCTAAACTTTTGATTCTGGCAGGTACAGACTCCTTAGATAAGGAGCTAATGATTGGACAAATGCAGGGTAAGTATCAATTGGTTGTCTATCAAGATTCGGGACATTTTATTCAGGAGGATTCCGCCAAAAAGACCGCTATAACATTACTAGATTTTTGGAAAAGAAATGATAGAAAGACAACAGTCATAAAAACTACATGGGGATCAGTGAATTAAGTATTCAGATTGATTCATTACTGCTGCTGAATAACGCACAGTGACAAAAGGGATACGTGCAAAGCTGACTGGCTATTCCACCGTTAGAGTTTCAATACCATCAGTATCGCCTTTTTCTGATTGTTCAACAATCTCATCAATTTTTTTGGATGCCCAAGTAAATCTAGGATTGATTAGGAATGGACGTAAATCAAATCTATTATCATCAGGAGAGTATTGTTCAGCGTGATAACTAGGCGTTAAAACGGTTTGCTTATGTCTGTTAACAGCATAATAAAAAAAAAATCTTTTCACCTTTTCAGAAACTTGTCTTGGGGTTAGTCTTGGGGTCCATTCATGGTATAGTTTCAAAAACATTGAGTAAGGACCACATTTCTGGATTTTTCTCAAACGACCAAATACAGACAACTCTTCATAAGTCATACCCATATCAGCCTCATCGGATTGGACATATGTTTCAGTGATTGGTTCCAGTTCAGCAGTCGGTGTAGCATCCAAAAATTCTTGTAAGACAGGTAGATCAAACTCATCTCTAGCATATGCAATGAACTTTTTCAGGTCTGTCTTCGAAATCCCTCCAATAGGGTTGATATCAGCACTTGAACAGTCATATTTAGTCAAATACCCTCTCAAACACTCATCAACATTAGCGCTTCCCAACACTAGTAGCCCACCAGTTTGACGACCCCTAACCCACGGCAATAGCTGAGCGAAAAGATAAGCTAACACCATACGCAATCTGGCTTGAATGTTTTGCAAAGCCAAGTTCTCAGTCTGGGAACCACCAAAGATCTTAAACACCGGTCTTTTACCAGTTGCCATCTCAAAGACGACAACCACAGCTTCAACAAGCGTATCCATATTTAGATCAACATGGTAGGAACCAATTTTGTCGCTCAAGTCTTTAGCTCTCGATCTTGTTTCGTTGGAGGAGTTTTTGGTACCCATATAGGTTGTGTGGAAGATTTTTGATGCAAGCTCCACAGGGTCATCAGGGATCCAAGTTTCATCATGCACTGCAGCAACTTTTCTTGCGTCTTTAATCACTTGTTCGTTTCCATTTTGAGCAGCTTCAATGACCAGTCTACACATAGAATGTACAATGACAGCTGTTGCACAGGAATCTATACCACCACTCAAAGGCAAAAAGAATCCAGCACCATTGCAGCGTCTCACGTAGTCCCATAACCAGCATGCAGGACCCAAAGCAATTTCCTCTTCTGGTTTGTGATAGAAGATCTCCTGTGCCTTGGAAGGCACATATTTTGGGTCGAAATCCATAGATGTTGGAGAAAGCTCAACTGGAACATGAATTCTCTCGTAAGTTGGCGTCTTGGTAGCTTGCAGCCCAAATGATATAGAAGATCTGTACGCACGCACATCTTCCAGGTCCACAGTAGCAGTGATGACTTCGACATCGTCCAATGAAAATTGCTTCCCCTGAGCGAGAACTTTCCCATTAACAACAATGAGAGCACACCCATCATAGTAAAGCCTATCCCCATCACAGCCCTTCTGATTGGAATATAAATAAATACCCCCACATTTGGCCGTGGCATCTCTGATCAAA
Source organism: Xingzhongia strasburgensis (assembly GCA_030574715.1). Classification (NCBI taxonomy): domain Eukaryota; kingdom Fungi; phylum Ascomycota; class Saccharomycetes; order Phaffomycetales; family Wickerhamomycetaceae; genus Xingzhongia; species Xingzhongia strasburgensis. Next base: position 92,562 of record JAJMFO010000152.1, read on the forward strand.
TTCATTCTTGTATCAAGCTTACGGAGCTCGTGGTGTGATCCAGACGAGTTGGTGATGATCTCGACACCATCTAAAGACATATTGATATGTGGTGAGTCTGGTGTGAAAAGTTCCTCGCACGTCTCTGCACCAATAACGGTGTCGAGTGTTGAAATGACAGCATCACCAAAGTCAACAGAAAGCTGGCCAGTTATTTTTTGAATCATTCGAGGGAGCACATACTTCTCAACATAGCGAGGTCTTTGCCATGGGGTAAAGAAACGCATTTCTCTGTAGTTACCATCATTGGCCAACCATAACTTTGGCCTAATGAGAAGGATCTTGCCGTCGTATGAAAGCACACGGCAATTGTACTTGACGTTCTTGTGAATGATTGGCATACCAATGTCCAACAGAATCCCGTGTGTCTCTTTGTTACTCACAATAGAGGCATACATTTCCCATGAGTGTAAGTAGATGTCGTTCTCTAGAAAGTGGTCTAGACAACCGTAGCCCGTGATCTCAAGCTCAGGCCCAACCCTGAGCGTAGCACCCCTGGCCTTAGCGGTGAGAATGGACTCAACAATTCTGTCTCTGTTCCCCTCAAAGTCAAGAGCCCATTGGTTGAGGTTACACGTCGCAACAGTGATGAGGTGTCCCATTTCTCTGCGTTGAGTTGGCTCAGATGGAGGATGATTTTGCTGGGGTTTGGTTAGCAGGGAGAAGTATTGTAAATTTGGAAATTGGGAAACCCACAGTGGGCTTATCAAAAGTCATGAAGGAAAAAATCAAACCCGAGACTGACGGACTATGTGTCACAGACGGTGGGTTATACAGTACGAAGACTCAGATCCCTGATAGCTCAGATGAAGAAGTACACCATTGTGATCAAGCTTGGAACCTCGTCGCTAGTGGATGAGCGCACCAAGGAACCACGTCTTTCGACCATGTCTCTTATTGTCGAGACTGTGGTGAAGCTGCGCAGGGCAGGGCATAAAGTCATAATCGTGAGTTCAGGTGGGATTGCTGTTGGTTTGAAAACAATGGCGCTCGATAAGAGACCAAAGAAACTTTCACAGGTTCAAGCACTTGCTGCCATTGGTCAATCCAAGCTAATTGGCCGTTGGGATGCTCTTTTCGCTCAACTGGATCAGAGAATTGCCCAGATCTTGATCACTAGAAATGATATTGCTGATTGGACTCAATATAAAAATGCCCAGAACACAATGCACGAGCTGTTACAGATGGGGGTGGTCCCAATTGTGAATGAGAATGACACGTTATCCGTTGCAGAGATCAAGTTTGGTGACAACGATACATTAAGTGCCATAACAGCTGCCTTGATCAATGCAGACTATTTGTTTCTGATGACAGATGTCGATTGCTTATACACCGCTAATCCGCGTACAGATCCATTGGCCAAACCAATACTTGTTGTGGACGACATGAATGAGCTGCATGTCGACACGAGCTCATCAGGAAGTGATGTTGGTACTGGTGGTATGACCACCAAACTGATTGCTGCGGACCTCGCTACCGAAGCAGGAACTACCATGATCATCATGAAGAGTGACCGTCCAGAAAATGTATGGACCATTGTGGACCATATTTCTCAGTCTGACGGAGCACAAATAGCAGTGGATCGCGCACTATCTGCGGAAGAGCGTCAAGCTAAAGCTCTGGAACAATTACAACTCAACGATGTCCCATTACATACTAGGTTCCTCGGAAAGGACAGACATGTCAAAAATAGAGAGTTTTGGATGCTTCACGGGCTTCGATCTCAAGGGGCTATAGTAATTGACCAGGGTGCCCATCAGGCCCTCACAAGGGCAAATAAAGCGGGTTTATTACCAGCTGGAGTTGTCAAAGTGGAAGGCAGTTTTCATGAACATGAGTGTGTGGTATTGAAAGTTGGGGTGAAGAATTCCAGGGGCGTTCTTGACACAAGTAAACCTGTTGTCGAGATAGGTAGAGCTAGAGTAAACTACAGTGCCTCTGATTTAGAAAAGATTAAGGGATGTCAAAGTCATCAGATCGAAGATATCTTGGGGTACGCCGATTCTGAGTATGTCGCACATAGAGACAACTTAGCATTCCCACCTTCCATTATAGAGAAAAGTCAGTCCTCGGTGGACCTACTGGCTACTTAAAATTTGAATGGTTAATACCGTGAATTAGTTATCATTATCTTTCAATTCAGTCATGTAGATGAATCAGTACTCTGCCGATGAGAGACTGGCACCTGAAAAAATACTAGCGGCTGTGCTATCATCATCAATCAACATCACTTCCTCCTCTTCCTCTCTATCAGCAGCCTCTCTGATGATTTTTGGCCATTTACTATTTATCACACATATAGTTTCAGAGATTCCCAAGATCAAAATCCCAGCACCGAGACCGATCCACAAACCTGAGATTTCCAAGTCGCATTTGAAAGCAAGTAAGTATGCCAGGGGTAAAGCAACAACATAATATGAAAACAGATTGAAATACGAACCAATTTGTTGTCTACCTTGACTTCTCAAGATCCCTGCCGCAATAATGTTGAAGGTATCACTCAATTGATTGAAAGCCAAAATTGGCATACTTTTAACAGCTAATTCCAACACTTCATCATCGTTGGTAAACAAGCTGGCCAATTGCCTTCTCAGTATGAGGATTGTAAGACAAGTAGCAGATCCCACAACAGCGGCAACTCCATAAGAGATTCTAACAGAGACTTTAGAGGATCTTATGGAGCCCGACCCGATATAAATGGCTAGTCTTGTAGAAATAGCACACCCAACAGCAAAAGGTAACTGGTATGTAAGTGATCCTATATTAGAGACGATTGACTGAGCAGCCAATGAAGCCGTGCCGAAATACGAAGCCATCACCGTGAGTATTTCAAAAGACAAATATTCAGACTCAATCATCACAAGACCAGGTAGAGCCAGTGCCAGCATTGGTCTCCAGCGCTGAAATGCACGAGATGATAGCCCACCCCAACATTGTTTCCCATCAACAAATAAAACATACAGCATTAAAAGCAGACTCATTAACCAATAAGTGAGCGAAATGGCAATTGGGGCGCCAATGAATCCCAGCCATTTGATGAGAAAGTAATTAAGGGCAATATTTGTAGGTAAACAAATTATCAAGACATAGGTTGAAGCATGGAAGATACGTTGAGATTGTAAATATCTTTTGCCAGTTTCAAACAGAATTAAACCAGGGGCACCGAAACATAAGTATCTCAAATAAAGTTGAGTCAACTCGAGTAGTTCTAGCTCTGGTACAACATATTTTAAAATATCCTTTGAGTACCACCATACGACAATTATCGGAATACTGATGGTCATTTCCATGACTGTGCATCTTTGGAAGTAAAGCCCAACTCTATAGAATTTCTCAGCTCCAAATGCTTGTGAGCAAAAAGTGTCCAAGCAAGTTGAAAGGCCTTCAAAGACAGCCATCCCTGTGATATTGAATGTCATCACTGCCAGTGATGCAGATGCAAGTTCTTTTGACCCCAGATGGCCTAAAAGAAATAGCGAGTTCACCGCAAGCAGATACTCAAAGAAGAATGTGAGGGATAAGGGCAGCGAGCTGCGAACAATGCTCTTGAGCTCTGATTTCACAGATACGGTAGGTTCCTCTTGTAAAGATTCCACAGATGCATCGTATGCTGCCTCATCTTCATCACCAAAGTCATCCTCATCTAAACTTCCTGGGCCTGTGTAGTTCCCGTCATGGTCGGCAATTGTAGGTAGTCTTCTATGCCTGCGTCTACTAGGTTTGATGGACCCATAAAAATTGGGGCCCGTAGAGTCTTGGAGCAGCTGCTGAGAGGCCTTGTTCAGCGATGAGGTCGAGTCTCTGCGTGGCATACAAACAATTTATTGAGCTTTGTGATGAATTGAGGGTATTCTTAGAGATCTTATATGGTTGCATTGGTGCTGCATCGAGGTCAAATTTTACAGGCCTTATCGTCTGTCTCATCGGCCTCGAGGCCTCGACCGGTGTGTGTCTCTGGTGAATTTTTATGTTAAAATTCGAAACATCGCTATCAATTTTAGGGCAGACTCTCAACAAACATTGGGCGACAAAAGATGCTCAACTCACAGGAAGAACTGCTGACACTGACGCCTACACCGCACTTTGTTGTGAAAACAAGGCTCGTCGGGGATGCTAACGAGACACAGCAACACACACCGGGTGCTAAGTACTTCATTAATGTCTGTACGGATGACCAGGTGCCTCTTCCCATAGAGCAGTACAATCCGCCCAGGACATACCAATTGATCATGGAGAACGCATGGGAGATCCCTATAGTCACCAGTGACGAACGTCGTGATACGGACAAGAAAGGCCAGCAGGCATATGTGCACGACTGTGTAATCAACACCAGGGCGATGGGGTGGGTACAACAGGACAATGAGCTAAGAGAGATCCTCCTCGAATGGTGTCTTGAGAGTGTGGAGCTTCGAAGTGATGTTGTGTTGAGTAGGGAAGATATTGCTACGCCGAAAATGATTTCAAAAGGCAGGCCTCTGCCCATCAAGCTGCTCAAATCAGACATGGACAACAGCGATAAGAATCATAGCGCTACCAGTGGTACTGTCGAGAATCCAGAGGATTTGATACAGATGAGAAGACTTGTGGAAGACGATGAGGATAACGATGTTGAGATCAATATGGGATCTACCATTTCCAGCGAGAAAGTTTCAACAAGACCCCTCATTCAGGAAATCACCAATATGTCCATAAAAGACAAACCAAAACCATCACAGTCGACTAAAAAGTTGAATCAAAGTGCTCAAACGTCTGATAAAGAAGTGTTGAAGTTTCAGACAACAATGAGCAAAGTGGACCAGAATGGTTTTAAGCTGCGAATTGAAATCACATCACAGATCGAATCTTCTCTAGATTATAATCTTGACCTTGACCGGTCTACAAGCACTCTGATTTTGAAGAATTTGAATCCATACTTCACCACTAAGAGGGACTTGGAGCTTCCATTACCTACTACTTTTGTTAATCCCGTTGTTGAATCTTACTTCGTTGCAAAGGAGAAGAAATTAGTTATTTTTGTCAAATGAGACAACCAGCAATCACAATTACGATTTCTTCTATATGAAATAAATGCATTCAATTCTAGTTTTCGGTATTTATATTCTATATAGTTCAACCAAAGATTTTCAAATCGTCATTTTTCAACAACAATTTATCCTCATCTTGTTCCTCACTCTCATTGTCTTCGTCCTCTGATTCAGCAAAGTTGATTTTCTGGCCCAATAACCCTGCAAAAAATTCATCAATTTGTTCATCATTCCACTTGAACTTTCCCTTTGGTACCTCGTAATTTTGTAATTTATCTTGAACGGTATATTTCAATTTTCTTCCCTTTGAAGCCTTTGTATCAACATTCTTCTTGATTTTATGTTTGGTGATCACAACTCCTGAAACATTACTCATTTGTGAAGTCTTCTTTTCAACAGACTCTCTCAATAACTGATTGTAGAAATCTTCATCATCAAAAATATGCACGTCTTCTTTTAATCTTCTATCTACGGAGTGTCCATCATTCAGTTCATCACCCTCGTCTCCATCCTCATTTTGCTCTTCCGAGACAAATCCCAATGGTTTCACACCTCTTCTATTGGTTCTGGTTTTCTTGTACCATCTATCCATATCCATTAAATTCATCTCCACTTGTTGTGCAGCGGACTGATTGATAGCTTTGAACTTCGATGCATTCAATGCAGTAGCACCAGAGGCAGCTTGAACTTTATGAGACCACTTAGTTAGAACATTGTGTCTGTACTTATGCAAAACCGTATCCAGTATTTCAGTCTCATCGCAGTACTGCTCAAAAGATCTTTTTTTCGATTTAATTTTGATGGGTTCTTTTGTGAGTTTATCCTTGTTATAGACTGTGCTTCTCAATGATATTATGGAGTTCAATAACGAATTGATTGAAGATTCAGTATCTTCCAAAAGCATTTCAGTATCCTCTTCTATGAATTCTTCAAAGGTCTCATTATTTAAAGGCAATAAATTGGAGGAGGTAACAGCTTTGTGCAGTTGCATTCTTGACAAAATCATACTGTCAAAAATCTTTTGTTGAGAAATAACTGCAAAACCTTTCAATGCATCAGACTGGTTGGAGCTCGATAATCTGTTGATCACCTGCTTACGTTCATTTGCCATGAGCTGTCTTAGCTTATTTCTCTTTATATCCTCACTCTCATCATCACTAGAGCTTTGCTCCTCATCTTCGGAATCTGTTATAGATACAGCATCAGAGTCTTGGTCTTCATTGTCATCACTCTCTTCAATTTCGCTCTCGTCTTTTCCTTTCTCATTTATCAGTTCCTCAAAGCCACTGCTCTCTCCATCATCGTTACCAGTGACCTCCGATTCACGGATTTCTTGTACCTCCTCTTCCTCATCGCTTTCATCCTGACTCTCGCCATATATATCATTTCTACTACTTCTCTTACCAGTGTACTTAGCATCCCTCAAATGGATCCCATTATCTCTTAGTTTACTTTTCCCCACCCTCACGTAGTGCTGACTTTTCAGATCATCGTCTTCGTCAAGATCAGCACTTGAACTAATTTCGTCCTCATCCTTGTTGAAGACACCATTTTCTGCATCCTCAATATCAAAATCCACGCTATCAGGTTTGGAGAGCTCTGCAATTTGCTCGGCAAGCGTTTTCTTAGCCATCTCAATCTGTAATAGCTTTCTCGATTCCAAGTCTCTAAAAGCTTGAAATGAGAAACCTAAACAAAGAATAATGCCTCTTTAATTTATGTAGCTTAAATTTTTTTAATCTCGCGTCCGGGTAGCTCATCGCTTATGTAAACACCGCGAATATGCTCTACAAATCAACTGACACTTTTGGCCTTTTGGCTTTTGGCACAAAACCATACTCTAGATGCGATGCTAACGCTTGATCTTCTTCTTACTGAAATTCCGAGAGCCTGGCTGACAGCTGTCTAAAGGTCTATTGGTTGAGTATTGCTCACAGCTTTTTTTTTTTGCTCTGCAATTGAGATGATGGCTCCAAATTTCGGTGCTATAGGTCAGCGATGCAATCCAATACTCAACATCAACACTTCCACATTCTTTAGTTTATCACATGAAGATCTAGAATCCCACTCATTTAATGTTGTCTCCAGGCTAATACCACAGCTAAATAATCCGAACTTGGCGCGTGGTTCAAGGCCGGTGTCTACCGAAAGTGATGAGTGTTCGTCTGATGCAGACCGGAATTGTCCATTTGATGATATCAACTCCAACTTTTCTTACCTCTTTAATGACAAATTGTCAGAATTCTCATTTGGGTATACTGTCGGACAGAACTCTGTGCTCTTTCGTGGGATTTACGGGTTCAATCACCATGTCAACTCCGATATAGGAATAGAGAAGGATAGTGATGGGGTCATCAAATCTTTATACCTTCATACTTCTTATAGAAGTGAGGATCTCTCATCCAGAATCAAATACGACCTTATAAAACAGAGTGCCTTGCTAGAAAGCAGTACTCTTTTTAATGGCTTGAATTTTGGGATCCAGCTGCAAGGAAAACCCTGCTCTTTTCAAGAGCAGTTCGTCTTGGGGTATAGTAAAAAAAAGTTTGATGTGGGTATATCAACAGGGGCTGTCTTCTCAAGGTGGTCAATAGGAGCATATTACAAGGCTAATAATAAGTTCGAATTGGCCATGAGGACATTCTGGAACCCAAAGTTTCAAAAAAGCTCGTTTGGATTGAGATACACAATCAATAAAAAAAATCTGGTCAAATTCAATTTAACAACGGATAATGTTGTTGGTGTTGGGGTAACCATGACATTGACTCCACAAGTCGCATGCTCACTCAATTCAGTCACAAAGATAAAAGAACCCCTTGACTACAAAGCTGGAATCGCATTCCAATTTCGTGTTTGAAGACTTGCATCCTACACACAAATTATGGCCCTAGGTGGTACTAATATCATTAATATCATTATATGAAGTTATGTCTCATGAATTATGATCATGGCAGATCGTTGAGGTCTGTCCAGTTACATTCTCAAATTCTTCAAACTACTTGTAAGGCCCTCTGTTTCATTTTTCCGCATTTTGTTTCTTCTTTGTGCCAACTTACCTTTTGATACACTATCCGCAGCTTTCTTCAAGGTGTCAATCTCTTCATTCTTTTTAACTAATCTTCTACCACCTTCAATTTCATAATTATCCAAGAAGTCGTCCAATAAATCTTCAAGATCAACTCTCTCTTTGGACATATCGAAAGGCTTATGTTCTTCTTCTTCGCCGTTGTTGTCTTCTTCATAATCCTTCATCACTTTTTCAAATTTGTCATCCAAAAATGTGAGCCCTTCACTTCTGAACAATGCCGAGCTAGACATAGAGAAACTCGTTGTGTCTGACATAGCACCTTTCTTCTTTCTCTCTTTGCGTTTTGAACCCTTGGAGGTTTTTTTAGATTGCCCGCCAAAGTCATTGAAATTTGGAAGATCAGGCACAGTATCTTGTTCGTCTTCTGAGTCAAAATCATCATCAGAGTCCCAGTCGTTTTTTTGTTTCTTCGTTACTGCTTTATACTTTCTGAAATCTGCTTCCCAGCCTTGATCACCTTCTTCTGCGAAATGACCGCTATCCAAATTTGCCATATCATCCTGATAATTGTCTAAATCCCATTCGTCAAATCGATCTTCAAATTCATCTTCGTCAACTTGTTCACCAGACTCAAGCAAATCATCAAAAATATCAGCATCTTCTTCTACATAGGCTTCATCTTCCAAAGCTTCTAGGACCTCTCTGAGAGCGGGATTCATATCAGGCTTGAATCCAGCGATTTCATCGGGTATATCTTGTTGATCCTGGTATGTCTTCTTCACTGTTGTCTTGGAAGGTAATATATCTGTAGGCAGTTCCACTTCATCTTTGAAAACAATACCTTTTTTTACTCCAGATTCATCCCCGTCTTGTCCTGTTTTAGCAATGAACACACCATCACTCTTACCGATAGGCTTTAAATGTTGCATATAATCATACTTCGAATCGTCAAATGGGATACCGTATAAGGCCGCTTCACCCTCGTTCCCTCTCATTTGTGTTAGCTCCTGTCCCAGCTCTTTCTCCAGTTGTGACTTGTTTTTTATCTTTCTGTTGTTGGGGTTGCCCACCTCCACCAGCACATGTTCGGTGGCATCCTCATCGTGATAAAGAGGATCATCATGGGCTCTGTAGACGATCTTATACGTCTTGTCTTTTTTCTTATCGACCCACTTTCTGGACATTTTTGAGGCTCTAGTGTATATGCAAGGGTACAGCGTTCACTGAAGCCCTGTAAGTTAAATTAAATTGTTAAATTTTCCTTCCCTCATAGTTAAACAGCTCTTAAATTTTTTTTTTTCTAACTCATCGATATGTTCTTTTTTTTTTTTTTTTTTTTTTTTTTTTTTTTTTTTTCTTTTGAGCCTGTCATTTCACGCTTGAAGAAGTTGTGCTGTTGAGCTGCGAGTAATAATAGAGCAGGTGCCCAAGATCTTTGGAAATTAATCGCATTCCATTGCACTGGATCCTTTACTAAGTCTGGTATTTTCGATCAGAATTTGCCAATCAGCTTCAATCACATCACCGAAAGCCCATATATTATGTCTTCTGTAGAGTCAGATCGCTCAAGAGGAAATAGATTTCAGTCCTTCTCACGGTCTTTGAAGCATGATGAACCAACACTGGAAGAGAACTTCAAAATTGGTGACTTTTCTTCCAAAAGTTTTACCAGAAGAGCTTCGCTGCAGAACTCACAGAAGCAGAATGAGGACACGATAAATGTCAATGTGGTCTCCGATTCGCCCAACGTGCACAGAATTGAAGGTGGTTTCGAGGAAACTACCACAGATGTCGATACCAAGAAGAGCATTAGCAATAGGGAGTCATCCAGATCAAACAAAGATCTTGCAAGTCTCTTTTCCAGAGCAAAGAGCCCCGCAGATTCTCCCACAAGGCCTGTTGTGCTCAATCCCGAAGTCAACTTACAACACCCGGATACAAACACCCTTGATGTGGTGGGTCGTCACCTGGTCGGTGATGCAGGATCCATTGTCTCTAGAGATACAGACAGAGATGAGGAATTTGACTCATTACAGCTGCAAGGTGGTGATATAAGTCGAGAGATTTACAACTGGAGAAGAGACCATTCCCCAGATAAGACGAATCAGAGAAGAAGAACACATTCGTTCACCGGGTCTGTTTCTGGATCTGTACTAGAACCCGACTTTCAAGTCCATGACATTAGAGTACCAGGTGGATTTAGAAGAAGTTTTCTTGTACAAAAGGCATCTCGAGCAAGACTCATTGACGGAGAATCATCCACACCGACGTTCTTCACTAGGAATTTCATAGAGTTCTTGACCTTATATGGTCATTTTGCTGGTGAAGAGTTGAGAGATGATGAAGATGAAGACGAAGACGAGGAAGAGACTGAAGATGATGGTGACGAAGAGAGTTTGTTACTTCCTCGTGAAATACCAAGAAGACGTGGTGACCGACACAAGGCTTCTACACTCAAAGCAGTCCTTCTGCTACTCAAAGCCTTCATTGGGACCGGTGTTTTGTTTCTGCCAAAAGGTTTTGCGAATGGTGGCTGGTTGTTCTGTACCGTTTGTCTAATAGGGTTTTCAGCTTTAAGTTTCTGGTGCTTTTTACTATTGATTAACACAAGAGTGGCGCAAGGATCCAGCAGTTATGGTGACTTGGGTCAGGCTCTATGTGGCCCACAGATAAGATATAGTATATTGGCTTCTATTGTCTTCTCTCAAATTGGATTTGCTGCCGCTTACATTGTTTTCATTGCCACAAATTTGAAGGCTTTCACTTTATCCATATTTGGTAGGGATTGGTCCATTGAAACATTCATCTTTCTACAATTGCTTGTGTTCATTCCATTGTCTCTGATCAGAAAAATTGCTAAATTATCCGGCACTGCATTAATTGCAGATCTATTTATCTTACTTGGGCTAATTTATGTGTACTATTACTGTATCTTTGTTACTACCACACATGGAGTTGCATCAGTCAAGCCATTCAATGAGGATTGGACCGTTTTCATTGGAACGGCTATTTTCACCTATGAAGGTATTGGGCTCTTGATCCCAATTCAGGAGTCAATGAAGCAACCATCCAAATTCCCTAAGCTTCTTTTTTGGGTGATGTTTACGGTCACATTTGTGTTTGTATCAGCAGGTTTAGTAGGTTATTTGGCATTTGGCGAGAAGACTGACACTGTTATTTTGCTGAACTTCCCCCAGGATAGTCCATTTGTTAGTATTGCTCAATTCCTTTACGCTATCGCCATACTATTGTCAACACCTTTGCAATTATTCCCAGCAATCAGAATCCTCGAAAATGGCCTTTTCGAAAGATCAGGAAAATATAATGATAGAATCAAATGGAGGAAGAATTACTTCAGATGCTTCTTGGTGACATTTACAGCTCTGATTGGATGGGCAGGTGCATCAAATCTTGACAAATTTGTTTCATTTATTGGAAGCTTCGCTTGTATTCCATTGATTTATGTATATCCTCCACTATTACACTATAATCTACAGTCAAGCTCTTCCTTCATGAAGAAATTTGATCTGGGAATAATCACTTTTGGGATGATAATGATGCTTTATACTTCTGGTCAGACTCTACGTGATTGGTTTGTCTGAACAATTAATACGAAGCACAGAATTTCAGGGTGCTTGAAAGAGTCCAAGTCTACACTTCACCTGTTGTAGTTCGTTTTGGAAAAGTTTTCACTCGAGAGACAAAACACTAATGTCTCACCATTGTTCTAGATACTAGCTTATACGGCTCGTTTTCTTTGATAATATATAGATAGAATGAAGCCGTTCTACAGGCCTCGATCACATCCACTGTCATTTGAGTACGTGTCAATTATAATCACTCGCGAATTTCTGATGGCGAAAACAAAACATCAACAAAATGGAACTTCCACCTCAAAGACCTGCGATACGAAATCGATAACCAGTTGCAGAAGTTAACAATGCCTCCAAAAGCTGACTGGGACAAGTACGTTGCTCCTACGGAGGAAGAGACAAAAGAGGAAGAGAAAATTGTGCCTTTGAGTGAAGGTGATATCCAGGTTCTACGTACCTATGTAAGTGGCAACTAGTACCAAGATCTCGGTAATGAAGCCAATTTATACTAACAATTGAATAGGGTGTTGCTCCATATGCCAAAAAGATTAAGGAAGTAGAGAATGACTTAAAAGCACTAGAAGCTAAGATCAAGGAGAAAGTTGGTGTGAAAGAGAGTAATACCGGTCTTGCACCACCTCATCTATGGGATGTCATGGCTGATAAACAGCGTATGGAGGAGGAAGCACCTTTACAAGTGGCCAGATGTACCAAAATTATCAAAAGTGATGAGGGAGAAGATAAATCTAAATATGTCATCAATATCAAGCAAATTGCCAAATTTGTTGTCGCGTTGGGTGAGAAAGTTTCTCCTACGGATATCGAAGAAGCCATGAGAGTGGGTGTTGACCGTCAAAAATATGATATCCAACTACCTTTACCTCCAAAAATTGATCCATCTGTGACAATGATGACCGTTGAAGATAAGCCAGATGTGACGTATAGTGATGTCGGTGGTTGCAAAGAGCAGATTGAGAAGTTGAGAGAAGTTGTGGAGCTACCATTGTTATCTCCAGAAAGATTTGTCAAATTAGGGATTGATCCTCCAAAGGGTATACTATTATATGGCCCACCAGGTACTGGTAAAACTCTTTGTGCCAGAGCTGTGGCAAATAGAACAGATGCCACTTTTATCAGAGTTATTGGTTCAGAATTAGTGCAGAAATACGTTGGTGAAGGTGCAAGAATGGTGAGAGAATTATTTGAAATGGCCAGAACTAAAAAGGCCTGTATCATCTTCTTTGATGAAATTGATGCGGTAGGTGGTGCAAGAGTTGACGATGGTGCTGGTGGTGACAATGAAGTTCAACGTACAATGTTGGAATTGATCACTCAATTGGATGGGTTCGATCCAAGAGGTAACATCAAAGTCATGTTTGCTACCAATAGACCAAACACATTAGATCCAGCATTACTAAGACCTGGAAGAATTGATAGAAAAGTTGAATTCTCCCTACCAGATTTAGAAGGTCGTGCTAATATTTTCAGAATTCATTCTAAAGCTATGAGTGTCGAAAGAGACATCAGATGGGAATTGATTGCAAGGCTATGTCCAAATGCTACTGGTGCTGAACTAAGATCGGTTTGTACTGAGGCTGGGATGTTTGCCATTAGAGAGAGAAGAAAAGTCGCTACAGAGAAGGACTTTTTGAAAGCTGTGGATAAGGTCATTAAGGGTAACTTGAAATTCAGCTCTACAAGTCGTTACATGCAATATAATTGATGGTATCTTTATGTCGTTGATGTACACTATTGAATGAATTAAGCCAAACCTACATATGTAGATAGTTTGATGCAAATTGTATTATGATTAATCCCACCAACTGACACAACCCATCCCATCCGTTTGACAACTTCCCAGTATAGCATAACTTGGTCTTTTCTCCTCCTCTTGTACTTTTTCATCAAAGGCAGATTCATTATTTGGGCCTTTTGGTTTCACATTAACAAAGATTTCTTCTTCTACTCTAAATCTTATTCTTTCATTGACGTCCAGATATAGGTTTGCCCCATCAGCTTCCCATATCCAGGCATTATCATTTATAGAGTATTCACTACCTTCGAATAGTAAACTTTTCGGTATGAAAATATCTGTAAAGAACTCCATTTTGACTTTGATTCCTTCAGGTGTACATTTCTCAATCCATCCCGTTAAAATCTCTCCAACAAAGGGCCTAAAAACCACAACCCGTACAATGCATCTCACAAATGCACCACCATCACCAGGTTTCAGTAGACCGTCATCAACTTTGATTAAATCCCATACAGATATCACTAGTCCTAGGTTATTGATGATTTTGTTGGCGTATTTTTTATTCAGTTCAGCAATGAGTGCAACTTTGGCGTTTTTATTGAATCTGTCAGGTGGAATTCGTATAAGATCAGAAAGTCTCGAAAGAATGAACATTGTGTCTGATTGAGAGTGGTGGTAAGATTGCCAGGTCAAGATTCAATGTTTTGATTTGTTTTTGGCATAAGGTTAAAGTAAAAAAAAAATTTCCTAGCATAGCATAGCTCCATAACCAGGCAGGTCACCTGAATTTTAGTCCACTCATGTGATATAAATAGGGCTTCCAAGTTTCCGGTATTCAACACCCACCCTCGGAACTTGTCGCTTAATGCTGCATGATTTGAAGTTTTTCCGTAAAGGCTCCCGGATGCGAGGGAACAATAGAGACTATAATTTTAGTTACTGTAATTGGAGTCACAAAATCTGAATGCGATGCCCCAACCTCAACTGAGCACGCGATGGTCTCATTCCACATACTTGACCTCGTTCCTGAATCATTGACTATCACAGTACCGAAATAGCTAGTGGAACTACAATGGCGTAGAGGAATGTGATTGAGAGGTCCCGGAGAACGGTTTCTGGTGGTGTGCGGGTGTTTGCTAATTCCAGCCCTGTGATTGGATATTGCCCCGGGGAAATGGCAAGGCCGAGATGGCTGCGAGTCGCGCGCTGTTGTTCGCAGTGCGAAAAGCGAGTGTGTGAACCAAAAGTGTGATGTCTCTGGAAGTGACTAAGGAAGAAGAGACCGGGTTGAATATAATTTTGTAACATTTGCAACTCGTTTGTCAGTGTGCTATCATAGAGATTACATCAAGTAGTCTTGTTCTTTTCGCTGCCTGTTTGATTCTTTGAGCTGAGCGTGTGTTCTAGTGTTACTGTCTGCTCCTTAGTCCTGTGAACTCTGCTGCCCCGGGCGTTTCTCTTTTAGTTTCCTTCCCCAGATCATCACCATCATCAATTAATTGACTGAAAAACTTGCGCAACGGTCTTTAGTATCCAAACAAGACAATTTATCATGCTTTCTCAACGTCTTCGCCTCTCAAGATCCAGTCTGGTGAGAGCTTCTGCTAGAAGACATTTCTCTTCCGCCTTGGTACAAAGAAAAGCATTTTCTGCCCACGACAATATTGCCGGTGAAAATGCTGCTTCTGGTGTCGCTGAAAACTATCATGTCATCGATCACGAGTACGACTGTATAGTTGTCGGTGCCGGTGGTGCTGGTCTTCGTGCTGCCTTTGGTCTTGCCAACCAAGGGTATAAGACTGCCTGTATCTCCAAATTGTTCCCAACTAGATCACATACCGTTGCTGCTCAAGGTGGTATCAACGCTGCCTTGGGTAATATGCACAAGGATGACTGGCATTGGCACATGTACGACACTGTGAAAGGATCCGATTGGCTTGGTGACCAAGATGCTATTCACTACATGACCAGAGAAGCTCCACAATCCATTATTGAATTGGAGCATTACGGTGTCCCATTTTCAAGAACAGAAGAAGGCCGTATCTATCAAAGAGCCTTCGGTGGTCAATCCAAAGAGTTTGGTAAAGGTGGTCAGGCCTACAGAACTTGCGCCGTTGCCGACAGAACTGGACACGCCTTGTTGCATTCTTTATATGGTCAAGCTTTAAGACACAACACACATTTCTTCATTGAATTCTTTGCCCTTGATCTAATCATGGACAACGGTGAATGTGTTGGTGTTATGGCTTATAACGAAGAAGATGGTACTTTGCATAGATTCAGAGCTCATAAGACTGTGATTGCCACTGGTGGGTACGGTAGAGCTTATTTCTCATGTACCTCTGCTCATACCTGTACAGGTGATGGTTATGCCATGGTGGCTAGAGCTGGTTTGCCATTGCAAGATTTGGAATTCATTCAGTTCCATCCTTCTGGTATCTATGGTTCTGGTTGTTTGATTACCGAAGGTGCTCGTGGTGAGGGTGGTTATTTGATCAACTCTGAAGGTGAACGTTTCATGGAAAGATATGCTCCACATGCGAAGGATTTGGCCTCTAGAGATGTCGTTTCAAGAGCCATCACCATGGAAATTAGAGCAGGTAGAGGTGTTGGTCCAGAAAAGGATCACATGTTCTTGCAATTATCACATATTCCTGCTCCAGTTTTGAAAGAACGTTTACCGGGTATTTCTGAAACTGCAGCCATTTTTGCTGGTGTTGATGTTACAAAAGAACCAATCCCAATCCTACCAACTGTTCACTATAATATGGGTGGTATTCCAACCAAATGGAATGGTGAATGTTTGACCATTGATGAAGATGGTAATGACAAGGTGATCCCAGGTTTATTGGCTTGTGGTGAAGCCGCATGTGTTTCTGTTCATGGTGCCAATAGATTAGGTGCTAACTCTTTGTTAGATTTAGTCGTCTTCGGAAGAGCTGTTTCCTTAACTATTGCTGACTCTTTACAACCAGGATTACCACATAAACCATTACCAGCTGATGTGGGTAAAGAGACGATTGCTAATTTGGATAAGATGAGAACTGCCACTGGGCCAAGACCAACTGCTGATATCAGATTAGCTATGCAAAAGACCATGCAACGTGATGTTTCCGTTTTCAGAACTCAAGAGTCTTTAGAAGATGGTTTGAAAGGTATTACAGAAGTTGACCGTAGTTTTGAAGAAGTTGGTACTACTGATAGATCCATGATCTGGAACTCTGATTTGGTGGAGACCTTGGAATTACAAAACTTGTTGACTTGTGCTGTTCAAACTGCTAAATCTGCTGTTGTTAGAACGGAATCAAGAGGTGCTCATGCAAGAGAGGATTATCCAGATAGAGATGATGAAAACTGGATGAAACATACTTTGTCATGGCAAGAAAAGAGTGGTGATGATGTTACTTTGAACTACAGACCTGTCATTTATGAAACTCTAGATCCAAATGAATGTAAATCTGTTCCACCAGCTATTAGATCTTACTAAGTTCAATACATTGGATTTCATATAATTGATTTGCTCCTACCATCGTCATCATCACGAGCCATTGACTGCTTGAAACTTTTTTGAATTGAGTTTTGTTGTTGTTTTATGCATTCTTTTTTTTTTCTCTCTTTCCTTCAGCTATTATTTGGTGGTAACTCGTCATAATGGAGTGATACCATTTTTGCCATTGTCTGACTATTCAATATAGATATTCATTTTTTTTTATATATATAACATCATCTCGTCTTTATCTTTTTATCGGTGTTTCAACAGTCATTGTCAAACTTCAAAGATCAATTTTCAAGACGGCTGAGCTCTTTGGATCTTGATGATTTTGATATTTATTTATATATACAAGTGCCTTGAATATGGGTTTACTAATACGAAAATAAGATATTTCAAGGCTGAATTTGTAGATGAACAACCTTCTGTTAGTTGTTATATAAAGATAGAAGGACGGTAATCATTGAATTCCAAATTTTTCTTTGAAAATGGAAGTTTGATAGCTTGGATTGCTTTTCTCAGCTTTGAAATTTTTCGCTATCTTTAGGTCATCTTCTGTGATACTTATTAGGTCCAAATCCCTCCAAATCTGATCTTTCAAAGTGTCACTGACATCTTCAATCTGGAGTTCTCTGAAAACTTCAGAATGCTGATATTTTTCAAACCATTTCAGAATCTTTATATACTCAAGATCATGAAACAAGTCATTGCTTTTCGTTGAAGGGTGATCATCATTTGTGATTGGGATGTTCATGAACTGTAAGAATTGACGTCTAGGTAGAACTTTATCCAAAGCGAGGAAATTGGTCTGTGAGAACCCTTTAGAATATGTTCTTGGCTCTTTTTGCTCTTGTGTATCGTTCGTCTGTAACAGTATCTCATCATCAATATCAAGTTCTATCTCGTCACTGTTTTGCTCATCTTTAGGAAGGAGTTGAGCATTGGTATCGTCATTAAGATCCAAATTGATCTCATTTTCATTCAAGTCTATATTTAGATCAATCTCATCGTCATTTTTGACCCTTTTAGTCGCCTCACTATCACTAGAAGAGCTCAATTTTCTCTTAGAAACCTCCTCGTGTTTGACTGTAGCTTCGAACTTCACGTGCAAATGAGCACTAAACCACCAATTAGGCATCAACTGCTTCAATAGTTCTCTAGACGGTACGGATCCCAATTCACCCTTCTCTATATCAGCTTTGAAGAATGGTTTCAACTTCAGAAGTGTTTTAAGGTCGCCATGACTGACGATTCCCTCAGGCCAATCATGACTGATAAAGCAGTTCAGGTTTAGATCTCTAATCATACTAAGTTTCAAATAGTCAGCAAATCTCGTATGGTATATCGACCTCTTTGTCTTTGAATCCAAGGGAAGGGTCTCGAAATGCGGCTTGTAAAAATCATGTTCTTTGTATATTCCTGACAGTCCACCTATTCTCAACCCTTTGTACCAAATGACATTGGAATAACCAAGATAATAAATTCCTGGAGCTACCCATCCTCCATGGGGCAGTTCATGCAAATAATTGGAAGCCTCATGGTTCCCACCAACAAATATCGTCAGCACAGGTGCCTGGACCTTCATGTTGTAGTAGTCTGTGAAGTCCCCCAGTCTCTTGAATTTGTCTGGTACAGCAATAGAGTCCAGATCCTTTTTGTCTCTCAGAGACTGAAAGTCCCCACAAACGATGAGCAGATCTGGCCAGTCCTTCTTTGGACGCGAGGTTATTGCCTTGTATATCTTGTTCAGTTCGCCATGACAGCACCCCTCCACGGCAACCTTGACATGGCTCGACATCTCCCCTGCCTCGCCTCAGCTGAGCTGGTTGATGTTTATGCCTGGAAAAAATTCAGCGCGAAAAGGTAGGGAAAAAAAAATGTGTCAAAATTAGTGCCTTCCCGGGACATGCTACCAGTAAGCCCTCGCAAGAATCTCTACAATTGCCATGAAGAATATGTGTATCCTTTATAGTTGTAAGGAATAACTTAATAGAGTGTTATAAATATAGTTATGTATATCAACAGGAGATTGCCAGAGCAGCTCAGTACTTAAAGACATTGTCCTTGGTGAAGCCCAAGTCTTTCAAAGCACCAGTCAATTCACCCTGATCTTGTGGAGAAACCTTGTTACCGGAAATGGCTTCGTACAAAGGTGGAGGACCACAGACGTAGACCTGGTGAGAGGCGTCGGGGTGAGGGATGTTTTCTCTCAACCAGTCACGGGTAATGTAACCAGTTTCAGCCTTGACATTGTCGGCTGGTTTGTCTAAAAAGTAGGTAACCTTGACTCTGTCAGCGTACTTGGAGGCAATATCATCCAATTCCTTTTTCAACAAAATGTCTTCTGGAGTCTTATTACCGTAGATCAAGTGCACTTTAGTCTTTTCAGATGGGTCCTTGACCAATTGGTGAAGCAATTGGTATAGAGGGGTGATACCGGAACCACCGCCAATCAAAGTGACATTTTCGTATTGGTTTGGAGTCCATTTCCATTTGACAATTGGACCTTTGAAAGACAAAGTGTCGTTTTCCTTAAGACTGAAAATGTGGTTACCCATTTTACCGGTTGGATATCTTTTGATGACAAAATCCACGGTACCCTTTTGTTCAGGATCAGAGATTGGAGTATATGGACGGATGACATTGTTCCCCTTTTCAGTGACAAACTTGGTCATAACACATGAGGCAACAATGAGCCCGGACTCTTGATCTGGTGAGTCAAATGCAAAAGTCAAATGTCTAGTATCTGGGGAGACATCCTGGAAGGATTTGAGCTTCAGGTCAATCCATTGGTCGTCGCCCTTGAAGGCCACTTTTGGCTCGTTGAAAATAGTTCTCTCTGTGGAGAAGTAAAGTGAGGCGGCCACGGCAGCTGAGCCTGCTGCAATTGGCAAGATGAGATTTCTGTGGTGGGACAATCTGGTCAAAAAGGACATAATTGAGTTATTTGCTTGTGGCGAATACAACGAGGAGGGAGGTTTGAAATGGGAAGATCCAATTTGCTTTATATCGAGAGAGGTACGGTGGGAATATTGCGTAATATTACCGGGCTTCCAATACGCGGAGACAACTTCCCGAAAGGGGTATACTCGAGGGCAGTCGGAAGTATAGACAATAGTATAGCAATATTAGTGCATTAGTACCTGGCACCATTTTTCTATATATTGTCTCGGGTGTCTCTCTGTGTTTTGTTCTGTTTACTGTGGTCAATTGGAACATTCAACATGTCTTTACACAAGAAGTCAGCACAGGAATTGTTACAGCTGGCTAGGAAACTGGTTCCTCCTCTCTCACCAAACTTCCATAAAGGTCAAGGTGAGTGCTAATGTTGATGTTCTTTGGTTGTGTTTCCCACAATCAGCCTCTTGACTTGTCATTGGCGTTATCTGAATTTATCGCTTATACTAACCTTCTCAATTTAGCTGGCAGAATTGTCGTCTTTGGTGGATGTGAAGAGTGAGTATCAACGTTATCAAAATCAATTTTTAGATTACATCGACTAATAAGCCATTATCTCAAGCTACACAGGTGCTCCATATTTCTCAGCACATGCAGCTGCTGTCTTTGGTGCAGACCTTTCACATATTATTTGTGAGAAACAGGCTGCCACTGTGATCAAGTCATATTCTCCAAATTTGATGGTGCATCCTTACTTATATGAGAAAGATAATGTTCCTGATCATGTGAAAGACATTGATGAATTTTTGGAAACCAAAGTTCTAACGAAAGTTAAATCTCTGTTATCGAGAATACATGTTGCAGTACTGGGTCCTGGACTTGGTAGAGATGAACTAATGCTCAAGACCTTGGAGATTGTCATTAAGCATTTGCAAGAAAAGGACATTCCTATAATTCTGGATGCAGATGCCCTTTTCTTGATTTCAACAAAACCGGATTTAATCAAAGGTTATTCACAGGCTATATTGACTCCAAATGTGGTGGAATTTCAAAGATTAGCGGATGCATTGGACGTTGATACATCAATGGATAATCAACTTGAAGAAGCTATCCAAGTTTCACAAAAATTGGGTAATGTAACCATTATCAGAAAAGGTAGTAGTGATATCATTGTGAAGGGAGATCAATACATAAAGAGTGAAGCCAAAGGCTCAGATAGAAGATCAGGTGGTCAAGGTGATACTTTAACGGGGACTATTGCTACAATGACAGCATGGGGCCAAGCTTATACCAGTGGGCTTTGGAAACACTCAAGTGAGATCAAAGAATCCGAAGTACCACTACTGGCATGCTTTGCAGCTTCCACTGTCACCAGAACTGCTGCAAGAAAGGCTTTTGAAGAAGTTGGTAGGGCAATGCAAGCGACTGATGTTCATGCCAAAGTGGGATCGGCATATAGATTGGTGATTGAAGATGAAAAGTTCAAGTTGTGAGCATTTTTGCTAACCAATTCATGACTACTTACAATATATACACACCGTTCAGTTCAGACACATACCATTCAGACGTGTAAGGATCGTACATAGTTATGCTTGAAATGTATACTCATATCAAATCTCTGTAGTGAGATCTTGAAAGGAAATAATTTTGTGTCAAAAAGATCATTAGCGACGGATATAAGCGCCATAATGCGTCTATTTAGTGCTTTCAAAACTGACGTCATACACTTAAGCATCCCACACCTGAACACCACCAAGATTGTGGCTGATTTGTTTTGTTTTGAATTGCGGTTTTGACACAAATGACCAAGGAGTACTAAATCTCTCAGAGTTGTCTTCAAGTACAATTACTTATCTCACACATCAATTCGCTACCTTACACCAATGTCTGAACCAACAAACAAAGAACTTTTGCAGAGAATCGAGGATCTCTCTTTGATCGTCAAGAAGCAATCCCAATTGCTAACCAAAACGGGTGAACAAGTGTTGAATTTACAGGTGGAATCCACTAGAGAAAAAGTTGACAATTTTGATCCAAAGAGTCTTTCCGGTGCTCCAACTAAAGCTGCTCAGAGAAGATCTAAGCAATTCCAATTCGACTCGTCCGATTTCGCCACCAATGAAGATTTGGTGCAATTAGTTGGTGAATTGCAAGGACAACTTGACGTTTTAGAAGAACGTGCCATCAGAAGATTGGTTAACTCTCAAAAGAAGGAAGGTGAAACATTAGCACCTTTATTGAATGCCGATGGTGAAGAGCCTCCATTACAATTGTTTCCAAATGACATTGCTGAATTCACCAAACTTTCTGATGATGATTTGGTTCAATTGGCTAGATTTTATGAACTATTACCTCCAACTTCAGAGGAAAGAGCTAAGTTTGAAGAATATGTTGAAGGTAAATCCGACAATCCAGATGTTCAAATCAAAGTATCTGCTGATAGTTACACTAAAGACGAATTGATTGAAGCTTTTGATAAATTATCAAGATTTATTGGTTTGAAAGTTAGAAGAGGCGATGATGCTTGGTGAAGAAAGTGGTTTTACTTTCTGCTTTTCTTTACATTTTCTAAAGAAAATGATAATTCCACTCCTTTGAAGATTAATTTAGTCTCTTTGACCAAGATGTTTCACTACTATGTATCAATTGTATGTCTAAGCTCTTATCGATTAAATTGCACCAGTAATGTGAATCTACAAAATTGTAATCATTCTCTATCGATTATTCTTTAATTATGCTATGTATCATATCAATTACGATTACGTCCTCTAACTTTTTGCTTTTTTTGTCCATTAGCCTTATCATTGTGTGAATCATTGAATTGTTTTCTCTTTTTATCAAATCCTGAAGTAGTCTTTGACTCATCATCTTTTGGTTCTGGTTTCTTTGGCGGAAATTTAGCATATTCTTCTTCTTTGATGGCAAAAGTCCAATCATGTCTCTTTCTTGTGAATAATTCCATTTTCCAATTCTTCCATACTTGTCTACCATATGTACTTTCTTTAACTTTTTCCTTTGCAGCAACCATTTCATTGGCAATCCTTTCTTTATAATTGTTCAATTTCAAAGTAAATAGCCATAATTTATCCACAATATGAGAGCCATAAGCATTACAACATAGATCTGCAATAGAACCCATGAATTGATTCAACATTCTTCTTCTTTTGATAATGTCCAATTCAGGTACAAGAACATTTTCGACAACATGAGAAAAAACTCCATGGAAACACATTTGAATCAAACGTTCTTTAGGTAATGATAATAAATTTTCCACTGTAAGATTTAAAAATCTTTCATCGAAAGAAATTAATTTCTCCAAAAACAATGATCTTCTTCTTTCTTCAGCTGTTGGCCAATCATCTCTTGTATTACCAAGAGTTGAGGAGGATAATTGTAAGACTGATTCTAAGATATCTGATTCATTTGCACTTGGAGTATATTTTTTTGCTAATTCTTCAATGATTTGATCTCTTTTATAATCATGATGTAGTGAAGATGCATCAATAATGGCTTGTCCCATTTCCAAGTTTTTATTCATCAATTCACACATTTCTGGAATCAATTGATCAAGCATTTCTCTAACTTCATTTTGTTTGAGCTTTTTCAATAAAGCTTGAATGATATATGTGGCAGTAGTATCATGATTAGCAAGTTTTAACACTCTATGACTGATATATAATCTGTACAACCTTTCAACATATTTCAATCTTTGATCTTTGATAACATTTTGGAAAAAATGAGAACCAACATTTTGAGTTAAAATCATTTGAACAAATCCTCTCTCAATAGGTTCTTCGTCTTCAGTTTCCTTACAGAAACATAAATGCCAGAAAGGTCTATCTTTGTTGACTATCCCTTCAGCTTGAATCAATAGTTGAATGACTGGTGATGCAATGGGGTCAATGGCATAGTTTCTTGCAGTAGTGAAGTCTAATTTTGCAAGAATACTATCCAATAGCTGTTTTAATTCTTCTTTGAAAGAAGATGGTACTTGGAATGATTTATTAAAATCTTGATTATCACCAATTTCAATCATCTTTCTTGCAATCTTGGATTTTTTAGAACGTAGAGTAGAATTAGACATTGTACTTGAAGGTAATTCCTTTGCTGAAATGATCAAAATGATCAGTCTTAGAGTATGTGAGGCATAAGTGTGTGTCAACATCTTGTACAAATGAGGTCTGATTTCATTCAAAAAAAACAAGAATAAATTCTCCATAGAAACATATTCATCATCTATCTCTTCAGAAGGGAACGGGTTGAGTAATTCCTTTTCAATCAAAGCAGCAGTCCTCACTAATAAAGTCTCCACACAGTGAGAGGCGTATTTGTTATGGATCAATGAGACAAAATGACCGTTCAAGGACTTGAAAATCTGTTTCAGCTGTTCATCAGAGGCATTCAAGATCAGTCTCTCCATAAGCTTGGAACAGATCTGATTAGTCACCAACTTCAGCTCTTTGCCTTTACTTTCCTCCAGGACACTTGATACAAACCCAGCACGGTCCTCGTCTGACTCAAAAGCATTGGCATTCAGTGTGAGTTCTGCCTGCTTGAAATATTCCAGCTCTGAGGTATCAACAAGACCTAAGAAAGTACCTGGGACATGTTCTTCATTGGCTTCTTGCTTTGGTGCAGGTGAGCTTTGGTCGCGCACTTTCCCTTCTTTTTCGACGTGGATGTACTTCTCCTCCTCCTTTTTCGCTCTTCTTCCTCTGGCTTTCCCCATTGTTACTTTAGTACTGGGAAGAATGGTAAAACAGCAGTGTAAAACAACTTCTACAAGTCTGCGCATAAAGATAAATTTTTTTTGTCCATCCTCCGGGTAAATTTTATGTGTCAACTTTCCGGTAGAGGGCACACTTCGAGACTTTCCTTCCTCCTCTAGTTCATGTTTTCCCATTCACTAGCACCCGTAAGAATTTTAAATCTTCCGTATCTCTCCAGTGGATTATATTGTATGGCACATTCTGGTATTCATCTTCGCTCGTTTGCCTTTTTTTTAGTTCAGTAGTCTAGTACTATGGTTTCTGACATTTCAAACACTTCCTTGTTATAATTAATTTGTTCATTGTTTGATTGATAACATCAACCAACATCTCCGAGTTATAAGACAATACACAATCTCATCTCTCTACAAATTTTACGGTATAAGTTTTGTATTAGCAACTATCTTAATCCTCTTGATCCCAATTACCAGGTCTTGGTTGTTTTGGGACTTGTGGTCCACCAGCCCTCTTGGCCATGATGATTTGATCCACTGATAAAACGGTGTTGGCAGCTTCAGTGGCTGCTGCAATAGCAAATCTCTTTGAAGACAACAGATCATAAATACCTTCAGCATGTATATCTTTAACACCATTCGATGAATCTCCATCAATATCAATACCAAATTGTAATCCATCCTCTTTACTATGTTTGGAATATAATCTTGGTAACACCTCGGAGAAATCTAATCCAGCAGTCTCGGCAAGCACTCTTGGAATAACTTCAAAGGCATTAGCATAATGTTTAATTGCAAGTTGTAATAAACCTGGAGTCTTTTCACCATATTGAGTGATACGATGTACCAATTCAGCTTCCACGGCACCAGCACCAGGTAATAATCTTCCATCTTTAGTCAATCCTTTGATGGCAGCAACACCATCATCAATGGCCCTCTCTATATCATCCAGATTGTTCTTTGTGGCACCTCTAATAACAATGGTTGACGTTCTTGTAACATCATCTTCTTGTCTAAACACAGTGACTCTATCACCACCAATTTCCTTCGTTTCAATCACATCAATGGATCCCATCTCTTCTGGAGTTGGAGCACCTAATCTTGGTAATGGCGTAGCACCACACACTCTGCAAATTCTTCTTAGATCAAATTTACTTGGAACTTTCAAAGTCAAAATACCATATCGGTCCAAGTAATGTTGAGCCAATTCACCAACACCAGAACCAGCAACGACAACTTTAACTCCAGAATCGGAAATCTCTTTCACGATTTGATCAATTTGAGCTTCTTCACCTTTAGAGAAATCAAGCATTTCTTTAGCATTATGTAATAAAACAGTACCTTTAGTTTCTGTTTGAGAGATATCAATTGGACAAGTATAAACAACAACTTTAGATTTTTCAGAGATATTCTTGACATGACCCTCTGGTTCTCTTGGGAAAACCATACCTTTGATAACTTGACTTGATTCTAAACTACTACCCATAATCTTAACAACTCTAACACTATCAACGTTGAATGCCTTTGGGTTCTTTGGAGGAATCACATTTAGTACAGCTTCAGAGACTAAATCTGATAAGAAATCTTCTGATCCGTATTGCTTTGATGCAATGACCGGTTTAATGACTTTTTTCAATTCTGATAAAGATAATAAATCTTCCACATCACTAACAGATAGTTTCTCTAGAGTTTCCAATGCAAATTTAGATGCTAATTGATAACCTTGAATGATTTCTGTTGGTTTCAACCCCAATGTGAGAAGTTTCTCTGCAACGCTCAAAAATTCACCAGCTAGCACCAAAACGAAATTCGTACCATCACCCATTTCCATTTCTTGTTGTTCAGAAGCCATAACCAGTAGCTTGACAGCAGGATGCACCACGTCCAATTCACGGAGCATTGTAGCAGCGTCATTAGTGATGAACACTTTCTGAAGATGGTTCACAACAATCTTGTTTCTACCACATGGCCCAATCGAGGTCAAGACCATCTTGGAGATTTCTCTGCATGCTTGGATGTTTCTTTGCACAGCACCATCTGCGTTGGAATATGACTGGTAGCCCTGTTTGAAAAGCCCTGCATTAGGAGCCTGAGGAAGACGTAGAGACATGGTATGAACTTTGAATCAATTGAGGAATAAACACGAGAATCAAACCAAACAACTTGCAACTCTGAACAAATTGATCTCGACGGTATTTTGGCCATCGCATTTTTTTTTTTCGCGTTCATGAGGTCGGATATCAAAGCTTTCACGTGCACCGTGCTATCGTTCCGACTCTATAGTACATACGTACATAGTAACACTGGACTGGATTCCTCAAAAGATCTCAAATCTCGACTTCTATCGTCTTCAGATTGATAGTTTAACACTCTCAATTGAACTGAGAAATAAGCTATAGGTTGCTATGAGTGAAAGAATGGGGATCGCGAGCCCCGCGTACGACCCTACGGCGGACATTGAGGAGCTCTTGGGCGATGCGTCCTCGCTGAGTGGGATACGCCAGCTGATCAACTATACAAACAGCTACAAGCTCTCTCTGGACGCCGAGATTGATGATAATGAACGGGAGTACGCCGAGTACTGCTCGAGTGACACAGTTTTCTCCGTATCAGAGGCACGTACGGGCTTGGATGAGATTATCACCGAATTGCAGGCGACGAAACAGCTGGGGCTCAACACCCAGGAAGTAATCACCGGAATGACTGCTGGGATCAAGAGATTGGACGAAGCCAAGAAGAACCTGGTGCTTACAATGACGGTGCTCAAGAGAATGCAGATGCTTGTCACGGCCCATGAACAGCTAGAGGTGCTCATTGCAGAGAAGAAATATACCGAGTCGGTTCAACTCTTTGGTGCTGTGGCCCAGCTCATTGCGCATTTCGAGTCCTACAAGAGCATAGACTCAATTGCACAGCTATCTAGAGATGTCAGCAAGCTAAAAATCAAAGTTGCCGACCAGATATTCAAGGACTTTGAAATGACCTTGACGAACAAAGACCCAATTCCGGAATCAGAACTACGGAGTGCTTGTGAGATTTTAGATTCTTTGGGACAAGACTATCATGATAGATTGCTGAATTGGTTCTGTAATCAGCAACTACGGGAAATCAAAAACATTTTTATTGCATCTGACGAAGCTGGCTCTTTGGAAAACTTGTCAAGAAGATTTCTCTTCTTCAAAAGAGTGCTCAAAAACTATGATGAACATTTCCAAACATTGTTCCCCAAGGAATGGAACGTACCAGAAAAACTCACTCTACGATTCTGTGAACATACACGAGATGGGGTTAAAGAAGTGTTGTCAAAATCTGGAAAGAATACCAATGTTGAGCAACTATTGAATGCATTACAACAATCTTTGGATTTTGAAAAATTCCTCACTACAAAATTCCGTTATGCTTCATCTGGTGAAGATAGCCTTGAATCATCAACGACAGACTTTACAAGCACTGAGAAACCAACCGTATTCACCCAATCGATCTCTTCTGCATTTGAACCTTTCCTAAGTCTCTGGGTTGACCATCAGAACTCCTTTCTCAACAACAAATTCTTGGAATTCCTTTCGGCTTCCAAGTTGCCAGAAGATGGTGACGAACACTCTAATGTTATGCCATCTAGTGCAGACTTGTTCAGAGCTTATCGCCACTTGCTAACCCAATGTGCAAACTTATCCACTGGCGCTCCTCTAAAAGATTTATCCAAACTATTCTCGAAATGGTCATTAGAATATTCAAACAGAATACTGAAGCCAACATTGCCAACTTCTCAGATAAATAATGATGAGGCAATCTTGTACATAACGTTGGTTTTAAACACAGCTGATTATTTTAACACAACATTGTCTCAATTGGAAGATCGTCTTGTTGAACTAATTGATGAGGAGTACAAAAAAAATGTCAATTTCGACAATGCTAAAGATTCTTTCATAAAGCTCATCAATAAATCATTAAATCTTTTATTGTCCAAGATTGAATCTGAATCTGAGTTTTCTTGGAGAGAAATGGCCAACACAAATTGGTCTCATATGGAAGATGTTGGCGATCAAAGTAGATATATTGTCACATTGAAGGATGTCTTGGTTAAAAACTGCCAGGTGATTTTTCCAAAATTTACTAGAGATATCTATATTAGAAACTTGAGTGATAAAATCGTGGAATCTACTGTGAATCAATTTCTGACAAGTATTGTTAAAACTAGGCCTATCCCAGTCATTGCAGCTGAACAAATGTTGTTGGATCTTTCTGTCTTGAAGGAAACTTTCTTAAAATTACCAAAACTAGGTGGCGAAAACTATACTGTCTCATCACAATTTCAAAAACATGTTGACAAGATGGTGAATAAGCTGGAGCTGATTCTGAAGGTTTTATTAACACAGGATGCTCCACAAGAAGGATTGGTCACGAATTATTTCTATTTAATCGGTGATAAATCAGAACAGAATTTTGTAAAGATTCTGATGCTCAAGGGTATCACGGACAAAAATAGACAAGTCAAATACACTGATCTATTCAGGATTCATATGAAGGCACATGACAATCTAGTGGATAATTCACCAATTTTATCAAGATTAACAATTGAACCTTCACTTTCTCAAATCAATACATCATCTACGCTTTTATCATCTGCAACCAAGATGAAATCTCCAGAAACACCAAATTCTCCAAGATTTGATAATATTTTGAAAAAGGATAACATTGAAAAGGGATTGAAAGATTTGGCAATCAATGGTGAAGCTGGTGTTACGAAATTCAATGAGAATTTCAAAAGATTTTTCAACAGAAATAATAATAATCACAACTAATGACCGCATATATAGAGGTTTGATACATCAACCTGGCCAAAGGAGACATACAATTCCAATACTAATCATATTCTAATGCAAAATAAAATCTATTACTTTATGACTAGCTAACCATCAAAATATAATCTGTAGTACATTCACCGAATCGTATCAAATCTTCATTTCTCAACTCTATAAATCTTGATGTTGGAACTTCTTCACCATTTATGAAGGTCCCATTACTCGATTCCAGATCAATCAGATATGGGACCGCTTGTGTAGATCTCTCTCCATTCGAACCCGTTATCTGTTTCTTTCTAAATTGTATAACAGCATGTTGTTTAGAGCAGCTTTCATCAGTCGTCTCCAAATCAGCAACTTTCGCATCTCTGCCTATTAGATGTGAGCTCTTAGAGTTCAGATTGTACTTATCGGCAACTTTAGATCCCTCTTTGAAAATGTATAGCTGAAACTCTGTCTCTGTAGAAGGAGAAGCAGCATCTTCCGGCTCTGTATACTTCAGTTGCGTCCCCGCGAGGTTATTTGATTCCTTCGCCAGCAGTCCTGAAGGCTTGAAATTGGGTTTCTGCTTGACTATAACTTTGCTGGCTTCGTCTGCCTTTTGCAACGAATCCATTCTGGCACTGTTGTTATATCTGGGTCTATAGCTTCTATCTGGGGATCTGTCTCTGTAGTTGTGTTCCCTGTGTGTGGGTCTATAATGGCGATGGTTTTCACTCCCAGTTACCTTTCTGTCTCCAGATCTCGAATATGAGCTCATCGTTGTCACTTGTGTTTCCTTTCTAGTAGTAAATCAGTGGTTCTAATAGATTAAGCACAATTTTAAGTGTCAAAATCCATCCCGAGAAAGCTCATCGCCAGAGTTTGGTATGCGCACGAAATACAATAAAAAAAATTCTATAAGCTCAAAAGAAGAAGAGATAGTTTATTTCATCTTGGAAGAAAATATAAGTGAAGCCACAGGAGAAATGGCAAAGAAGACAAAGAGCAAGCTCACAACCGCTGACCGTAGAAAGCTGCGTGTCAAGCAGCAGGAAGAGCTGAAAGAGCTTGAGCAAAGAGTGCAAGAGTTTGACCCACAGCAGACAAAACCAACACAGTTTAAAGATCTCCCCTTATCTTCACAGACTATCAAAGGGTTGAGAGAGGCATCGTTCGTCCAGCTTACGGATATTCAAAGAGAGTCGATTCCATGGGCGCTGAAAGGCGAAGATCTACTAGCTGCTGCTAAGACTGGGTCAGGAAAGACTCTGGCATTTCTGATCCCAATCATCGAAAAATTGAATAAGCTGAACTGGACTCATGATGATAAGCTGGGTGCATTGATTCTTTCACCTACCAGAGAATTGGCACAGCAGATATTCGAAGTGCTGAAAGTTGTTGGGAAATATTTTGATTTCTCTGCTGCTGTTGTGTTTGGTGGTAAGAAAGTCACTATAGAAAAAGATAGATTAGGTGGTGTTAATATCGTTGTTGGTACACCAGGAAGAGTCCAACAACATATGGATGAGAATCCTGAGTTCATAACAGATAATCTACAGTTTCTGGTGTTGGATGAAGCTGATAGAATGTTGGACTCCTCTTTCAAGTACAATTTAGACAATATTGTGGCCAACTTGCCAGCGGAGAGACAAACTCTTTTGTTCAGTGCTACACAATCTAAATCAGTATCAGATCTTGCAAGACTATCACTAACGAGTCCTAGATATATCGGGGTCAAAGAAGCTGAAGAAGTGACTGCCACCCCTGATTCATTGTCTCAATCATACATCACAGTCAAATTGGAAGACAAACTTGACACACTTTTCAGTTTTATCAAAACACATTTGAAGACCAAGATGTTGGTATTTTTCACCACTGCAAAGGAAGTTCATTTTGTCTACGAATCCTTCAGAAAGCTACAGCCTGGTATTTCATTGATGAAAATTCACGGTAGACAAAAGCAACAAGCAAGAACCGATACCACTGCTAAGTTCATCAAAGCTCAACATGTGTGCCTATTTGCCACGGATATTGCTGCTCGTGGTTTAGATTTCCCTGGGATCGAGTGGGTTGTTCAGGTTGATGCCCCAGAAGATGCTGATACGTATATTCATAGGGTTGGGAGAGTAGCAAGAGCTGGTAAAGCTGGGAAATCATTATTGATGGTGACGCCTAGTGAAGAGGAAGGTGTTGTCAAGAGATTACAATCTAAGAAAATTGAGCCAAAGAAACTCAATATCAAACAATCCAAACAAAAATCAATCAAGTCACAACTACAGAAATTTTGTTTTGAGGAGCCAGAGTTGAAATATCTTGCACAAAAAGCTTGTATCACATATGTCAAGTCTATTGTTATAATGAAGGATAAGGAAGTCTTCCAATATGATAATTTAGACCTTGAAGCGTTTGCTAGATCTCTTGGTTTAGCAGCTGTGCCAAAGATGAAGATCAAAACTGGTGGAAAAACAACCAAGAATACATCAAGAAAATTGTTGGCACTTTCAAAGGCCAATGATGATGGTGAAGTTGAGGAGGATGAGAAGAAGGTGCGTACGAAATATGACAAGATGTTTGATCGTAAGAATCAAAATGTGTTATCTGAACATTATAGAAGTATAACAAATGGTGTTCTTGATGGGGAGGCAAACTCTGATGGTGAGGAAGCATCTGGTAATGATGATGAGGATGAAGATGCTGATTTTATGACTGTCAAGAGAAACGATCATGATCTGCAAGAAGATGATTTACCAGACTTGGTGTTACCTACGTCCAAAAGAGGGGCAAAGAAGGCACTATCGAAAAAGGCTTCCCTTGGTGAAAAAGGTAATCCAAAGAAGCTGTTATTTGATGATGAGGGTAAACCTCATCAAATCTATGAATTTGAAGATGAAGAAGATTTCCATAAAGCTGGTGATGCTAGTAAACAGAAAGAAGAATTCATTGGCAAGGAATCCGAGGTTATGCAAGTCATTGATGTTGACGATAAAGCATTGGCCAAACAAAAGAGATTAGAGAAGAAACGTAAAAGACAAGAAGCTGAAAGAAGGGCTAATGAAGAATCCAGTGATTTTGAGGATGAGGGTGATGAACGAGTGGAGATTGATCATAATCTTGCTGGTAAATTATTACAAGAATTGGATAAAAGAAGTGGTGATGAAGGTTCAGATGATGAAGAACCACCAAGTAAGAAACCTAAATGGTTTCAAAATGATAAGATTGGTGGTAAGGACCAAGAATCTAATCCAGAATTTTTGGAAATTGAAGAGCCTGAAACAACTGAGGATCTTGAAGCTTTGGCTGCTAGATTATTAGGTTAATTGTTAGCATCCTAGTAATAATCTATTATAGAAGTAACATAAAAAAACATCACTTTGATAATTGTATGATCAGTAAAGCGTTGATAATCATAAATTCTATCAATTTTATCAAATTCGAATATTCTTTTTTACTTCAATCAATTACCATATAAAATATTAATTATGTACTCAATTCCAGAACATGCTACAATGTTATAAAACACAACAGAAATTACCTAATCTATTTCCAAAATTCTCTATAAAAGACAGTTTGCCCCCCCTTCATCAAACAAAAAGATCACGAACAAAGATATCGTCAAAGCTATCATTCAATATCTCCATTCAGGGGCCCGGAGAAAGCACCGC
Organism: Xingzhongia strasburgensis; assembly: GCA_030574715.1. Taxonomy (NCBI): domain Eukaryota; kingdom Fungi; phylum Ascomycota; class Saccharomycetes; order Phaffomycetales; family Wickerhamomycetaceae; genus Xingzhongia; species Xingzhongia strasburgensis. The sequence goes on from JAJMFO010000152.1 coordinate 125,556, forward strand.
TGTGGATTTTTTTTGTGATCTTAGGGTGTTCGGATGTTTTGAACTGTGAGATTTTTGACAGAACAAAAGACGTATAAAATCATCGCTTTTTAGCAGTTTTTGAAACACTTCTACTCTAACAATTTCCTTATATACAATGTCCTCGATACCCAGGGGTCCAGCTAGCAGCATTATACAGAGGCCCGCAGGTGGCAGTGGCAGCGCAGAGCACGAGTCGAAGTCTCCCAGAGAACCTGAGAATAACAATGGAAATAAATCTGCTAAATTGACATCCACCATCCAGATCGCAAGACCTTTCCTCACTCAAAATCAGATAAATTTTGCACAGAGTCGCACGATAGAAAACAAGACAGTGTACGACCAGCGGAGAAACCAGATGATTGGGTTTTTGATGAAGATTTGTATGACATTGAAATTTCCTTTAAGAACGTTGGAGACTGCCATGATCTACTATCAGCGATATTTTCTTCACAATAAGTTTGATACCACAGTTTACTACGATGTTGGCATCACTGCATTGTTTGTTGCCAGTAAAAACGAGGATACGATCAAGAAGCTTCGGGATATTATCACCACTGCTATTCAAATACGGAATATGTTTTTGACTCCGGAACAAGTTGAGCAATACAGAAAGAAGATTTTGAGCATGGAGTTCAAACTGTTGGAAACCATCTCTTTTGATTTCAGATCTTATCATACAGAGGAGTTTTTGGTGAAGTTTTGCAAAGAGCTGAAAATTGACAAAAACATTGGATATTTGGCCTGGCAGATATGCTATGATTCATATCAAACTGATGTTGTTTTGAAAGTACCTCCTCATTCGATTGCAATGGCCACAATAATAATGAGCTGTAGAGTGGAGAATGTTGATATCGAGGTCAATTACAAGAAATATCATCTTCAAGAGACTGCTACTAATGAAGCCATTCTGGAATTACTAGAGTTTTATCTGAATTTCTTCAATTTCAGTGTCATGGCTGGTACTAGGCAATACCTGAAGTCTAGATTTTTTGACATGAAACTGAGTTTCAATAAGCCAAGACGACTACCGGAACAAGCTAAATCTGTGATTGAAAGTGATGACTATTTCAAAGATCGTGATTTCACTATTGGTGAAAGAAGATACATGTTGGGTAATCAAAAGAAAAGACTTTATAATGAGATCAATAAATAAATAAATCTACAAGTCATATTTAATGCAAGCTGTTTTGTCGAAATTAAGATTTTTTCAATGATTTATATCTGTTTTCCCGTAACGGATCAGCTTTGATCAATTTCGTCAAGCAATCTTGGATCTCTTTATCATAATCTAGCCCAGGATCCATCTTCATTAAAAACTGCTGAATAGTCACAATGGTTTTCAGACACCAATTATTATCCACTCCATTATCATCAAGCTCAAGCTCATTCAACTGAATCAAATTATTCAATTCGGTTCTAAGGATCTTGATATAGCTTTCTTTAGAGATCTTGGATTTGAAAAAATCCACTGTAAGTAGCCATCTCAAATATATGAAAACGGATTGATCATCTGGATCTGTATACATTGCATTTTTCAAATAGTCTAACTCTTTCAGTAAGAACAACTCTTCAGATTGAAACAGGTCATTAGGTTTACTCTTTAATAACACTGGGATCAATTTTGTTCTTTGATGCCATGCACTGAAATTAGAGAAATTTTGGTTGATCTTCTCGGTTGTGAATTCAAACTCCTGTAATGCTAGCGATTTCCCTGTTTGCTCTTCTAATTTGGCAATGACAAATCTTCTATAAGTCCAACCATGGAAATTACGAGAATCTGCCGTGAGGATCTTATCGCATAAAGCCAATTCCATCTTATAATTTACTTTTGGATGATTCTCCAAACACCACACTCTATGATTCCATATCCAATACACTTTGGGGAACTCTTTGAACTTGGCCATGTTATACATCAGCTCATTATCGAAAAGCTTGATGAGTTCGTCTTGTGAGAGTGCTGTGAAATAATGATTTGCAATGATATCTCTTCTATAGTTCCAAATGGTATAAAACTCTGGGTTGACATTCAGAAGATCTGTAGTCAGCTTAAAGCACTGCTCATTGTAGATTTTTGCCTCTTTCCTTTTCAGCAAAGCCGAACTTAGATTGTTGTAGTTCTTGATCTTGGCCTCTTCTCTCTGGAGTTTCTGTCTTCTGGCCTCATCCGATAGATGGAATCTCTTGACGTTGTGCTGATGAATTCAAAGTTAGCACTGGGAATGCACATCTATCTAGGCGTGATCACACTCACCATAGCGAATAAACAGAGCAGAACACCCTCAATGGCCTTCGATTGCAATGACTTTCCTGTGGTAGAAGCGTTGATGTTGAGATGTAGCTGAATTTTTCGTTATGAGCCATGTCGCGAGACGGAAATTGGCGGCCGGAAACACCTACACGGTATACATACATCAACCCCTTAAATCAATGCTCTTTAGACCTACTACTACTCAACTGATTTCCATGACCATTATGCCAATATGCTATTGAATAAATACCAAACGTCTATGTACTAATCAGCGTGTAACCTGCAACATTCTCGAATCTCTCCTCGTTCAGTTTCATGCACACCATCATCAATTCACAATAAATATCAATGTTATCCTCCTTGAGCTTGTCCATCTCCTCGTTGTTGATGAGCCACACCTTGGACTTAACTTTGCTAGTTATGTGCGACTTATAACGGTCTCTGGATCTCGTGGAGTTTTCATATTCCCCATTGTTGAATCTTCCTATATTGGTTCTTGGGAGTAACGTTTCAAATAAATCATCATTGTTTTCATCATTGAGCTGATAAGAGATAGTCAATATCCCAGACTCAATCAAGATAAAAAACGAATCACCAACATTGAATTTGATTTCTTCTTTTGCCTGGAATTCCTTCTGATGTAGGTGAAATGTAATTGGAGTCCAAAAACTTGAAGGCTTTGAAGATAAACCTTGAATAGAAAATAAAAACAGTGACAGTGGATCCATATGGTAATTGTAACTTGTTTGTCTTTGCATTGCACCAGCGTTTGGAGGTGATGCAGATCTAGGTTTAGACTCTAATTCTTTTCTATAAGTGATCTGTGCTTCACGCAGGAAATTGGTGTTTCTCGGCGTATTGATAGGCAGAATAGCAGAATCTTTGGCCACCTTCACTTTAGCAAAATTTTTGGCCTTTGGAGTTGAAGAGGAACTCAATTCTCTTTTCAACCTCTGGAATTGTTTATACTTGGTCAAAAATTCATTTTCACACCATTCCAAAGAAGAGTTCAAGTCATGGAAAACTTGGAGCTTGATGGCTTCCTGTTCTGTTAATTCGAACAAACCGACATTTTGCAAGGCTTTCAAAATTTGTGCTTGTTCACCCATAGAAATTACCAGATACGCATCCTGCTCAAAGATGAAATTCTTGATACGGTTCAATCCTTCGGCTGCACTGAAATCAACATTGAGAACATTTCTGAAATCTAATATCAGATATCTGATTGGATTAGCGTCATCTTTTTCAAACAGCAATTTGATCTCCTTTTCCACTTTACCAATAGTACCAAAGAATAAAAACCCTTGTAATTTCAACACATGGATTTGCTTCCCGATATTGTGCAAAAATTGTCTCTGCAAAGGATGTCTAATAACAGTGGATCTTGCAACCTCTCCGGAATACTGGCTCGTGATAATAGGGATCTTAGTGTTCTCCCAAAGAAAGTGGAAACTAGCCACAATGATACCAACAAAGATCCCGACTACGAAATCGTAAACTCCCATAGTCAAAACAATCACCACAATGGTTCCGTACTCCAGCCATGAAACTCTTTCCAAGGTGTCCCATAAGGCTTCTTTTAGTAATTCATAACCTAGCAAAAAGATCAAGGCACCCACAACGCAAACGGGGATGAAACCAATAACCACTGGACCAACAAGCAAAATGGCAAAAGTAGCCAAAGCCAACATGACACCAGCTACTCTGGAGTCAGCACCAGCACGCATAAACAAAAGAGAATTGGTGTAAACGAGGTAGTTTTGAATAGACCCAAGTCCACCGGAAATCAAATTACTCAATCCATGAGCAATCAATTCACGGTCAACATCAACAACATCTTGCTTTGTCGATACTGCTAATGCCGGGACATTGATTGGAACATGAAGAATACCGAAAAAAGTCAGAGCCAACATCGATGGAAATTGTTTTATTAGCACAACCCAATCGACAACCTTGAAATCATATAGTCTATAGAAGTCATACCAAGGAGCATTGGCACCTGGACCAGAAGAAAACATGTATCCAGCATCTCTAGCGGATTCCAAGTCCCAAGTGGGTACCAAGATAATGACGATATGAGTGATGATGAAAACAGAAATGAAATAAGATGGCAAGATCAATGAATTATGGTTAACATGTTGCAGTAAAATCAAACCAATGGTTAATACAACTGGAATGACCCATTTGATAAATGTATGTAACTCAAATAATCGAGCCAAGTATCCAGGATTATATTCAAACGCTCCTAATTTCGAGGAAACTTCAATCCCAGTAATCACTAAAAAGTAGCCAACACCTCCAATACAACCAATAAGGATATGTCTAGGGAAAAATCCAACCAATTGACCTAGCTTGAATTTCCCACATAACAAGAAAATCAATCCAGTAACCATTGAACTAACTGCATATGTTGTAATTGTAGTTGCAATGACAGCATCTGGGTTCTCCTCTCCAATTTCTCTTGAAATAGCGATGGCCATTGCATGGAAAAAGGGTGTAACTTCAATCATTTCAGAACCAACACCAGCTCCAAATGCAGAACCACCAAGTGAATAAATAAGTTGTGAAATGATACAAGAAACGTAAAACATTGATAACCCAGCAGATCCTAAATCACTAAAAATTTTCTCACCAATGGGGAAAATGATCATACCATAGGATAAACCATCAAGAATGTTTAATAGCAGTCCCAGTATTACCGATGGGATGTATGAAACTAGTTTCATCACTGTAATGTCCTTGAATTGAAGTTCCTGTTCATGCTTGGTTTTTTTCTTCTGTGATTCCAAGTCTCCATTGTATGAGTAGTAAGTGAGATTGTTAGAACCTTCAAGAAGAGATGTTGATTCATCTTCAACGGTAGAGCTAGGTGGATATGGCTGTACCATATAATCATTGTGCTCCAATGTCTCATTGCCTTCTTGATCGCTTTTATCATTCTCTTCTTCGTCTTCGGGTATGATGTCGTTAGTGGTGTCCGGGAACAAGTCATCATCGTCATCTGCAGCAGCGAGTGTGGCAGTCTGTTCATGCAGAAGTTCATTGTTACTGAATGTGTCAAAGTGGTCATTTGAGTGATTGTGATTATTGTTGAGAAGTCTTGAGTTATTTGTCGAGTTTGAACTCTGCTGGGCAAACCCCAGATAGGAACGACCCAGGTAAGAGTTTGCAATATTATTACTCTGTCTCTCAAAGGAGGACGACTGAAGCCCCAGGGAGATTGACAGGGCATCTGAAAGCGACTGCTGTCTGTGTTTGGCCATGATGTGTATCAAATAAAATATTCTCTATTCGTGATGCATCAAACCAGGGTATTAATTGTTCTGGGAATCCTGACGAGTATGGAGGAGAAGATATAGCAGAGGCACCCACAGCTATAAGATTTTCGAGAAATATCCACTCTATAAACAACGCTCGAAACTTAAACCCTCAATGACAATTGTAAGTATTCTCTTCTCGCTGCAAAACTTTGCTGTGATTCGCCCGCAGAGCTGATAAGATCAATCGGCATATGTTGGTGTCTGGGTGTTGCATTTGAAATGGAGGCCGAAGAGAGCACATAGAGCTACGCCTGTCATACAGACTGATGATATGAATGCTTCTATATACAATCTCTGACTGGTACTGCTATCATATTTTATCACTCTCAACACAGCTACAGCCTTTTCCCTCCTATTAAAGCGCCCTAAAAACGGAATTCCTCGCTAAAATTACGCAGGAAATTGAGCATGAGAGCATCGCACATAACCCGCAGGTCTCGATTTTTACGTTTTTTCCACCCAAAACAGGCAAAAAACACCGGATTTTTCACGTCTAGAGAGTAGAAAGTACCACTATAAAAGCGTTGGATCCCCTTCAATTGAGTTTGATCTGCCAGTGTTCTCGAGCCAATTGAACCCGACAATGTCTAAGATAGAAGATCCTACAAACCTTGCCCTGTTTGTGCTCGCCCTTGTGGTGGTGGCCGCCTCCATCTACTACCAACTTTCCAGCAAGGGAGAACGTAAAGTGCTAAAGAAGGACGAATACCAATTGTTCCCTCTGATCCAAAAGACAATGCTTTCTCACAATTCTGGTATCTACAGATTCAAGCTTCCTCGTGAAACCGATATCCTTGGATTACCAGTTGGCCAACATATCCAGATCGCTGCCACAATCAATGGTAAGGAGATTGTCAGATCGTACACTCCAACCTCCAATGATGCCCAAAAGGGTTACTTTGATCTTCTGATTAAAGATTATCCACAAGGTAACATCTCCAAGCACATTGCTGAATTGAAGATTGGTGACTCCATCAAAGTGAAAGGTCCAAAGGGTTTCTTTGAATACACTCCAAACATGGCTACTCATTTCGGTATGGTTGCTGGTGGTACCGGTATCACCCCAATGTATCAGATCATCGATGCCATTACCAGAGATCCAAATGACAAGACCGAAGTGCAACTGATCTACGGGAACCAAACAGAAGCGGACATCCTGTTGAAACCTGAATTGGACAAGATTTGTAAAGAACATCCAAATATCAAAGTTCATTACATGTTGGATAAACCAGGCCCAGCTTGGGAAGGTGGTGTTGGTTATGTCACTCAAGAAGTGTTGAACCAACTCATTCCAGCTGCTACTCCTTCTTCTCAAGTTTTGATCTGTGGTCCTCCTCCAATGGTGAGCTCTGTCAAGAAAGGTGTCCTTGCATTGGGTTTCCAAAAGGCCAAACCTGTTTCTAAAGCGGGTGACCAAGTCTTTGTCTTCTAGTCGGATCAATAGATTTACATTAATGTCATGTGAATTAGTTTAACGTTCGAATTAAAGCTGGAAAGTCTTCACTTTTGGTTTCATCTATGTAGGTAATCTAATATGTACACCATAATTCATTGGTCTAATCTCAATTTCTCAATACGATCATTGATCAAAGGAACGGCAACATTTTGAGCATTTTGATCCAATAGTTTAGCATGAATACTTTTCAATGCCTTTATAGCATTTTTTTCATCAATAACAGCACTGATATTAATTTCATTGGCACCTTGAGAAATCATTTCAATGTTGATACCTTCACTAGCTAACGTGGAAAACATAGTACTAGCAACACCGATAAATTGCTTCATTTGTTTGCCGACCAATGAAACAATAGCCATGTTCTTCGTGACATCAACAGTACCTAGTTTTTTCAATTCATTAACTGCATCTCTTAGATGTCTATTACTATTTTCATCCTCTGAATGTTGTAAAGCCATAGACACATGTACCTCCGAGGTTGAAATTAAATCAACAACTAGTTTATACTTGTCCAATGTGGAAAAGATCAATGCTAAAAAGCCATGACTTAATGTCTTTTTATTGGAATGGACATTCAGTACTATAATGTCATGCTTGGTAGTAATAGCAGTAGCAGCTTTTTTTTTACTCAATATTTGTGATTCTTGATACGTTTGTGGAGGATGCAATGGTGTGACTTCACCTTTTCTAGCAATGTCATCCGGATAGATAATGGTACCATTACCCTTTGGATTTTCAACATTTTTAATTCTGATTGGAATTTTGGCTTTTATGACTTGTTCCATAGTGAAAGGATGAATGACTTCACTACCATAATATGTCAATTCAGCAGCTTCTTCTGGGGTGACACTTTGCAATAATCTAGCAGTGGTGACTTTTCTTGGATCAGCTGTGAAAATCCCATCAACTTCTTTCCAAACTTGTAATTCATCAGCATTGATCCCAACTGCAATCAATGCAGCACAAAGATCAGTATAACCTCTACCAACACCATTCAGTAACCCACCCGGTACAACACCAAAATAACCAGTGAACACTGGGACAACATCTTCCGATTCCAACTCCATGATTTTTTGAGCCAAGGATTGCGCTAAATCACTATAGAAAGCATCATCAAACCCTGTCTTGGATATATCCAGTCCTGGGGCAATGATATTACTCAGATCAATGTATTTAGCAGGAACCCCACGATCATTGAACAAAGCTGTCATATATAGACAACTTAATTTCTCACCTGCACTCATAATAGAATCCAAAGTCTTTGGACTGATTTCACCAATGATTTGAGATGCATGTAAGAGCTTCAATACCTGATCACATTCGAATTCTGTATCTTTGAGCAACTGGTCCAAAATTTTGAAGTCTTTAATCATAGCTTTAGCATTATTCACATGATCATCACGAACAAGTTTCAGTACAGCTTCGTAATCGCCATCTAGAGAGGCCAAATCAGCAGCACGAAGCAGCCTCGAAGTTGTACCTTCGCTCTTTGTCTTCGAAGAACGGGCAGAACATACAACGGCCACACGACTCTGTTGAGAGTAGACTTTGACAATTTCCTCTGTAATTTGAGTACTAAATTTACCGACACTTGTACCACCAAATTTCTGGACTACCCACCCTTGGGACTGGTAAGATGACGACAGTGAAGCAGAAGACATGACTAGGGGGGAATATAAGAGCACTGAATTGGAGGGCTGAAACTCTCTGGTAGCTTGGAGAAGCTATAGAATTGATTCCCGAAATGTGTGCGATGAGTCTTTCCATGTGGCCTGAACCGGTGATTCACAGAAGTTTCCGTATACCGGCCTGAAAAAAAACTGAAGAATCCCGGAAATAGGTTTAGCAGCGTGGGTGTACCGAAATCATAATTACATCAGTCACCGCTCTAAACTGACAGTATGACCCTACTCTAAAACGCTCCGTTATCCAGGTGTTCGGATGTTGAGCTTTTACCATACGCGTGTACGTTACTGTACATTTACATACCTACCAGATCAACTGTTATATTTCTCCTGTCTTTGGTCTATATATCACAAGATACCGTTAAAGCAGAGACAGAATGAGTCACTACGGTGTGGTGATAGACTCAGGATCTTCAGGATCGCGCATCCAGATATACTCGTGGCCAGATGCGAAAGAGGCACAGGAACAATCACAGGCCAAATCAGTGCCCCAGTTGCATCAGGAAGAGACATGGAGTTACAAGATTAGTCCCGGTGTATCCACCTTTGGAGATAAGCCAGAGGACGTGTGGGATGATCACTATGAGGACCTGCTCGAGTACGCGGAAAAGATCATTCCCAGGGACCACTGGGATGAGACACCAATATTCGTGCTGGCAACTGCTGGTATGAGGCTCTTACCTGAGAAAAAGAGAAATAGATTATTGCAACAGATATGCTCAGACATTGGTGAAAAGTCGGACTTCTTGATGGAGAACTGTGAGGAGCAAGTGCAAATCATTGACGGCGAGACTGAGGGGTTATATGGCTGGATTGGATTGAACTATCTCATGGGGCAGCTGGATAACTATGATTCTTCCAGCACGAATCATGAAAGCTATGGTTTCATGGATATGGGTGGTGCTTCTACCCAGATTTCGTTTGTACCGAGATCAGAGGCTGAGATTGAAAAACATAGAGATGATATATCTACTTTATACCTAAGAAATAATGACGGTTCTTTACAGAAATGGGATGTTTTTGTTAGCACTTGGCTAGGTTTTGGGGCAAATGAAGCACGAAAAAGATATATCAAAAACTTGATCAATATTCTGCCAGAGAAAAACAATGCTAATGATGAAGATGATTTCCTGACCTTGAAAGTCAATGACCCATGTTTGCCAAAAAACGCTAAGATTGACTTCTTGCATCAGGGACACAGCTACGATATCATAGGTTCTGGTGACTATGAACAATGTCTGAAAACTACATACCCTTTACTCTTAAAGAATTTACCATGTATTGATGATCCATGTCTCTTCAACGGTGTTCATGCCCCTGAAATTGATTTTGAGAAGGATAAATTTGTTGGAATCTCTGAATATTGGTATACAGCAAATGATGTTTTCCATATGGGTGGTGAATACAATTTCTTAAAGTTCAGTGAAAAAGTCAAGCTATTTTGTGAAAGTGACTGGAATCAAATAACTGAGAATAGTGCAAAAGGTGAATATAATAATCTTCCTGATTCATTGTTAGTTGATGCATGTTTCAAGGCTAATTGGGTCTTAAACATATTACATGAAGGCTTCAATTTACCAAGAATTGGAATTGAAAAAGAAGTGCCAGAGGATGTCGTTGAAGATTTTGATAATCATATCCCATTCCAAAGTGCCGGGACAATCAAAGGTTCAGAGCTGTCTTGGACATTGGGTAGGATGTTATTGTATGCATCAAGTTTGATTGCAGCTTCTGATGGGAACAAACAACAAGTGGGAATTCAACCAAGTGACAATCAACACAAGGACTTCATCACGGGAGGAATCACTTCTGGAAGTATATTCCTAACGGGTAGTGGTTATCGCTCATTTAACTTTGTTCCAGTTTTGCTTATTTTCATGGTTTTGCTGGTATCACTCTATCTATGGACGTATAGACGGCAATCCGTTAAGAGACTTCCCAGTGCCATCACGCAAACGATCACAAAGCTGAAGAGCAAATACAATCAGTATAAATATTCCAAGCTGTCAAACCAACTCGCATCAGATTTAGAAGCAGGAATCCTATTGCCTCAAGAATTAAAACATCATCAAGTGAATGGGAATGAAACTTCAGGAAGCATGAGTCCTTCCTTGGGATCCTCTGACAACTTGAGTGCCAGTCTGAGAACGAGAAGTTTCGCAAATTTGCAATCAGCTTCCAGAAGCACTTCACCGTTCCAAACCAAAAAAAACCTCTATCCTAATCAGTCATTATTGGACTTTACAAATTTTAGAAGTGTGGATAATTTCGTTCAGAGAAGTTTAAGTGCATCTGGCTCACCAAAACGAGATGGTGAGACCAAAGACAATTAGTGATACTGATATTTGAGATCTACAGCAGATCCAAAAAATGAACATATGTCAAACGAAATATTTATTGAAGTCATCATATAAAGTCCTTGAAAAGTATAGCTCTGTTTTGTAGGCTCATTTTTCATGACAAATTTTTAGCTATGTAAAATGTCCGAATATGACAACTATATAATGTTTGTATGCTCTTGCTCTTGATCTTACACCATTGGATCACAACACTGAAAACAAAGAACATAACAACTTGGCAAAAAAAAAAATCAAAAAAAAAAACACAGAATTTAACTTTTTGGTATATCCTCAATCTTGATTTTCCCAGATTCAATCCAGCTTGGGTTCAATAATTCATCTTTGTTCTCATACAAGTACTTGTAACTTGTCTTGATGGTACCATCACTAACACCCAATTTTTCGGCAATTTTAGAAGGAGCTAATTCTGCTTTGAATATCAGAACCGTCATATAGATAACTGCAGCTGCAATGGTGATTGGAGATCTACCAGCCAATACACCTGTATCTTGACAACGTTTCACAATGTATTCGGCAGCATTTGACAATTGAATATTCAACCCCAGATGAGAACAAAATCTTCTAATCAAATCCTCTGCAGAAGTTTGAGAGGATTGAATGTTTTCTTGTGAGGCGAAATGATGATCATGTGCAGACTTCTCCTCCAAAATTTTCTTAATCTGAGTGAACACTCTACCAACATCACGTTTAGGGACTTTGGTCAAAGTACAAATTTCCTTGAAAGTTCTATCCACTTGGGCTTTACGACAGCCCACTTTGATCACTGCAGCCATTATGCTCTCTTGAGACTTACCTTTCAAAGCTCTCTCCTCGTATGTCAACTTATAAGCCTGCTTAGCACCATCCTGGACAATTTTGGGTAGCTGTGCAGCCTCACACATCATAGAAATCTTAGCATAAGCGGCCTGTAGAGCGTTATCCTTCTTATCCACAATACTCTTGCTCTGGGCTTTGTTCAAATCTCTACCAATACGAGAGTTGTCACCTTGAGCACTGATCATCGTGGATAGCTGGTTACCATCTAGCAATGGGTTACTAGCCTCACCCACACGATTAGGATCATCACCGTTCTGGTCATCATTGGAGAAAGTACGCCATTCAGAACGAGTATCCACAACCTTGTTTGAAAGCACAAGCCCACAAAGAGCGCACACAACATCACCTTCAGCAAAACGCTCTGCAAGCTCTGGAGGGAACACCTTACAGTCCGGACAGGACATGATGATGTTCAAATCAGGACCTTCTCTTTTACCAACTTGTGCCATTGTGCTTTGATGTATTTGAGGGATTTGACAAAAAGTAAGAGCCAAAAAAAAACCCGAATAAATGCTCTGCTGGGGTTGAGCGTGACGAGACGACTTGAGAGAGACCTGAAATCTAACTAGGAGAGTTCAATACAGGCTAAAGTCACCTGAAGAGAAAGTCAAATGTGAGTTTGAGTTGTTTTATTCCTGTTGTTTGATTTATAATTCTGGAAAGTTCGCACCGGAATTGAGAGCACTCACGTGCACCGATTTGCTCGGAATTCCGCTTACCTGCGATGAGCTACAAATTTTTTTTTGTTCCGCTATATTTCTCTTAGAGACATAATAGGCAGACTTTATTGATAGACTGATCTCTAACTGCGCAACGAAAACCAATGAGATTAAAGAAGCCAGTGTCGAAGAGGGGTACCACCCGTATGAGAGAGGGGATCAAGAAGAAAGCCTCCGCACACAGAAAGAAACAAGCCAAATTAGCTAAGAAAGATGTTACATGGAAGAGTAAGCAGAAAAAGGACCCAGGTATCCCAGCCAGTTTCCCATACAAGGATAGAATTGTCAACCAGATTGAAGAGCAAAGAAGAGAAGCCGCAGAGGCCAAATTGAGAGCCAAAGAGGAGAGAAAGCAGCAGTTACTAGCTGCTGGAAATAACCCAGAAGACGTTATGGATGATGAAAGTGATGAAGAGAGCGGTAACGGTCTTGCTGCATTGCTTGAAAGTGCACAACAAGCCGCAAAGGAGTACGAAGGTGAATCATCTGAAGAGGATGAAGATGATGACGAGGAAGAAGAAGATTTGGAGATTGTTGAGTATGAGATTAGTGATGACAGTGAAGATGAATCTGAATTTGAAAAATCACGTAAAGCCTACGATAAGATTTTTAAGACAGTTGTTGAAGCATCCGATGTTGTCTTATATGTTTTGGATGCTAGAGATCCAGAAGGTACCAGATCAAGAAAAGTGGAACAAGCAGTGCTACAAAGTCAAGGTAAGAGACTAATTTTGATTTTGAATAAAATTGATTTGATTCCAACTGATGTTTTGAACAAATGGTTAGATTTTTTGAAATCAAGTTTCCCAACTATCCCGCTCAAAGCTGCCCCAGGGTCTTCTGGATCATCTTCTTACAACAAAAACTTATCACAATCTGTCACCGCAAATAGTTTATTGACTTCTTTGAAAACATACGCTGCTAAATCCAATTTGAAAAGATCTATCACCGTTGGTGTGATTGGTTATCCAAATGTTGGTAAATCATCTATCATCAACGCCTTGACTTCACGTCATGGTGGCTCATCAAAAGCTTGTCCAGTTGGTAATCAAGCTGGTGTCACTACCTCTCTAAGAGAGGTCAAAGTCGATGGGAAACTAAAGATTTTAGATTCTCCAGGTATAGTGTTCCCAGCTGAAAGTAAAAAGAAATCCAAAGCTGAGCAAGAAGCTCAGTTGATTCTTTTGAACGCCATCCCACCAAAGAGTATCACAGACCCATTCCCAGCTATTTTACTTCTAATCAAGAGATTAGCTAAGTCACCTGAAATGACTGAAAGCTTCAAAAAGCTGTACGAGCTACCACCAATGCCAGATTCCAACCCTACTGAATTCACAAAGAACTTTTTGATCCACGTTGCAAGAAAAAGAGGAAGATTGGGTAAAGGTGGTGTTCCAAACATGCACAGTGCAGGTCTGAGTGTCTTGAACGACTGGAGAGATGGTAAAATCCAAGGGTGGACACTTCCTAAATCATCAAAGGAGACTTCAAACGATCATGTCGTCAAGGGCAGTGGATCAGGGAGTGCGCCAAGTGTGGAACAAACCACTATTGTGCAAGAATGGGCTCAGGAATTCGATTTGGATGGATTATTTGCTAGTTTGGATAACAAAAATGACGATGCTATGGAGCAGTAAAACACCTGTCCATCGTTGAGTGTATATTAGAATCGGCATACTATAGTAATGACTTTCAACTTTTGTAAAAGAAGAGTAGTGCTACTGCCAATATTGAACGTGTCAATTACATAGAAAATCCATACACCTCGTACATTAAAATATCAATCACAGCTAATAAGTTCACCATTGACTTTCTGATGGGATGGTGGAAAGTGTGATGTCGTACTTTCTTGGGCAGCGACTAAGCTATGCCGGTGAGATATGTACAGTGAAGTTCATTGGGAAGATACCTGCCTGGGAAGAGGAAGCCATTGGGGTTGAATGGGATAATGAATCAAAGGGCAAACACAGTGGGGAGTATCAAGGTGTCAGGTATTTCAAGACAAGAGTTCCTCATAGTGGTAGTTTCCTCAAAGCAACTAGGAAAAGCGATGGTTTCAAGGATTTCTACCAGGCATTGAAAGATACTTACTCCGAGGAGTACACCACTGAAGAAATCAAATTCGGGAAGAAAGTTGTAGAAAGCTATGGGTTCGACAAATTGCAGAAATTACAGTCAGACTTTAGCTACCTAAGGAATATATCGCTAAGCAGGAAGTTGATTTGTTCAGTGAATTGTGAAGACGAGGACGTTATAAGGAGAAAACTGTACAATCTTGAAGAATTAGATCTTTCCTTCAACCTGTTTTCGGATTTTGACGAGGTGCTGAAGATTATACGAAATTTGAAAATAAGGAGCTTGAACGTTACAGGTAACCGATTTTTGAAGGTGAGCTTAGTGGAGGCTATTCCAATTCATTCACTTAATCTTTCTTTCACATTTCCCTCACAAGAATTACTCGAGTTCCACCCCAGGGTGTTTCCTGATACAACAGAACTTTCACTATCAGATAACAACTTAGCGAGCTTGGGCGAGTTTATCTCCAAATTCAAGGTACTTGAAACGCTAGATCTTTCAATGAACTGTTTCAACCAGATACCGGATATCTTGGCATCTTGTGGCTCATTGGTGACTTTGAACTTATCAGAGAACAAAATTCAAGCTTTAGCTATTACAAAAGGTGAATTCAAATCAGTGAAATACTTGGACCTTCGAAGAAACAATATTCAAACTTGGAATGAAATTGAGCTATTAACTGTGCAATTCCCAAATGTTGCGAAATTAAGAATTAATGGAAATCCACTTTTTGAAGACAAATCCATTGAGGAGTCAGAGTTCAATATAATAGCCAGATTGGAGAATTTGAAAGAGTTAAATGGCGTCTCAATCACCGAGAAAGAGAGAGTTAATGCAGAACTATATTTTCTGTCCAAATGCAATGAAGGGGTTTACGACTATAATCAAGAGAAACTTGCAAGACTTGCAGCCAAACACGGGAGATCTGTACAGAAAGTCATTACCCATGAAGACAATATCAGATCTAATCTGATAACGCTGAGATTTGAAAACTCCAAAGGTCTGCTAGAGTTACCAATTATGAAATCGATGGAGGTGCTTCGACTCAAAAGTCTGTTGGGTCATCTGTTGAAAGAGAAGCCAATGAATTTCAAGGTCGCCTATGAGATTGGTGAAGAAAAACAGTATATGGAAAATGATATGTCTCTCGTGTCATCATTTGGGTTTGAGGATGGTACATCTCTTACAATTGAGTCTGTTGAATAAAGAAACAAATTAGAAACTCATTTATCATTACAATGCAATATATACGATTAATCTTTTCAGTCAGCCTGGAAGTTCCATAAACCATCACCCAAGTAATGGAATGATTCGATACCGTTTCCTTTATTGATGGATTTGATCTCTTCAGTACTCATAGTCAACTCTCCAATGGCCAAAGCGTGCTCTTTGCCCTCTGCGTAGATAGCCACCATCGTTCCCTTATCTAGTCCTGGTGCCTCTGGTAGTTCTGCACCTTTTGAAGTCAAGCCAGGACACATCACATTAGCACCAGAAAGAACAAATTTGATTGCACCTCTATCAACCTTCACAGATGGGAAGGCAGCTGGGTACTTATGGACAATTTTCAATGAAGGCACCAATTCATCAAATTTCTGGTAGAAGACGACTTCACCATCCACAATGTACAGCTGGATCTTGTCTTCACACTTCAACACTTCCACTTGTGATTTTTTCGGTATGATATCGTCAATAACAGGCTCTAGTTTCTCAAATTGCGACACGAATTTGTATTTCAAGTTTCTTTGCACAGATGACTTGACATTCGTTCTTGTATGCACGTCTTCTCTGGTGAATTTCTTGAACATTTCCGTGGTAATTGAATACTGAAGTCGACTCCGAGTTATGTGTGCTCGGTGAGTTTCGAAGGTGTTATAGAAAGAGCTTCAAGCTTCTAGGCTAGCTAATAAAATTTTCGCGACTTCTACCCGGTCGATATCGACTTTTCACAGGCCTTATTTCAGTTCTACGTGCTGCTGAATGAATAGCTTTATGGTGGCACTGGTTCCATAGTATTTCCCAGTATTCGATTCACAGCCACAGACTTGTCCTCAGGTATGCAACTGTGAAAAAAATAGAGTGAATAATTGATTGATTTATTTGATCGAAATCAATCAAAAAGATTCAAGGGAAAAGAGTCCAAAAATTCCCTAAGGCCCATGCTCCCGGAGGTGGCATTGTGCGGGCCAGAGGAGCAGTCGTAGTTGAAGTTTTCAACCAGCAAATACACAATCTCGGACGAATCCTCACTGATATGCGTAATTCCCGTGCATAAGGATAAAGAAAGGAAAAAGGGCTCTTCTGTCACTTGGTTTTCCAACGGTGGGAATTGGCCCTATTTATATTTTGGCGCCCCGAAAAATGAAAAATTAAAGCGCGTAGATTATGGTCTGTACAGAAGCTTACACGTATATGCGCCCTGTACATGATTGTCTCTACTTTGATGGGTTTATAGTTGAACGTTAGTTCATATATGCAATTCATTATTCGTTAAACTTATAAAGCTTTGAAGTCCTCGTCATCCTCATCACTCATCAAACTGATACTCGTATGTGCAGCTGCTCCCCGTCCATCTAAAATACTTTCGCTGGTGATTTCAACTTCCGAATTGTACTCCTCCTCGTCAGCTGCTAATCTCTTGTCCTGATTAGACGTTTTAGCCCTGTCATCCTTGACAACTATATCTGTAGGTTGGATTGCCTCATTATATGGTTTCTTGCTCTTATCGCTCAAGTCCTTTAGCAACCTGTCCACTTTCTTAGTTCCTTTAGAAGAGCACATAGATATGAAATTGGAAAACCTCTTGGATGGCCCACTATGACAAACTTTGCCGAAAACGTTTCGTTTGGCTGACAGGCTAGGGTTGGGCTCAATGCGCACCACCACCGAGGTATAATAATCACTGAAAAACTCGGCACTTTCCGCTTCTGTTAAGAATCCATCGTCGTAACTGAAATCCTTTTTCGAAATATTATCAATCTGTGACATATAAATTGGAGCTTCTGTCAAGATTACTGGCCTCATATATCTGGACTGTTGCGTGCCTTGACTCGGTTCTTCATCTAAGTTGACAATCTGAGACTTGGGAACAGTTGAAAAATCCAACCTTTTATGTAAAGTTTTTCGTGGATTTTCTTTCAATAAAGTCTTGATGTCGAATCTAGCATTCTCTTCTGGTAGAGGTGTGACCTTTTTCTTTTTGATTGTTTTGGAAACGATAGCTAGTGGTTCAGATTGTCTTTTCTTCGTTGGCTTCTTTCTGATAGGGCTCTCTGGTGGCTGTGTCACATAATCGAAGGAAGGATCTTCTTTATCTTGTTTCTCTGCAACCTTTGCAACTTCTTCATGGACTTTCCCAGAGGCAGCATGTGTCATATCGGCGTCGCCATAATCATTCTCGTCCTCAAAAGCCTCAAAAGTGAGAAGTTTTGAGCTCAAAGATGCTTTGAAAAGTTCACTCTGCCTGACATTGATAGCATCGCCTTTAGCAGCTCTTTTCCTTAGCAGCTCGTCAAACTCGTCATCACTTCTCTCTTCGCTATCTGCCACTATCTCATCGGGTTCGTTTTCTATCCGGACCTCCTCAGAATCGCTATCAGCGTCCCCTTCGGAAGGCCTAGCAAAGTTTTTCCCTGTGTCAATTGGAGGACTGCTCTGCAGTGGTGAATCTTGTCTCAAATTTTCAACACCATCTGAATATTTTGAGGTGAAAGTTCTGACCTCACTGATCTCAACTTCATCGTCACTTTCTTTCGCTACCTTACCGGCATCTTCATCGTCGTCAATAACAATTTCAAGACTATCGTCTCTTTTATTCCTGGAGACACTGACCAATGGTGATTCATCCGTACAGCCTGGAACTTCAGAATCAAGATCGGGTCTAATGAACCTTTTCGGTGTAGAAGACTTGGAGGAAGTGGAGAACAAATTTCCCAGTATTCTGGAACTATTCGCCGAGCTGTTGACTGATTTCCTGCTCATGTTTGCTAATCTGGAATAACTAGTGTTAGCCGATCGTTCATCATCATCAGAATCCAAGGAAATACTGTTATTGCTCCTGTCAGATTCGCTTACGGAAGGCCCACCAACTTTTCTCACCATCTTGGAAGAGTTGACAAATCCTGTTTCAACATTATCAGGCATAAAAAACTTCTTCTTTGGTAAAGGTGGAGGTGGTTCAGCGAACTTGCCCTTCTTTTTGGAGGTCCTGGTAGCTGCTGTTTTAACCTTTCCATTAGCTTTTCGTCCCGTTGTAAGACTCTGTCCGAGCATCGCCTGTGTAGCATGTTTGATAATATCATCCTCATCTTCATCTCTAGCAATAATCAAATTGTCTTCTGGTATTTCAATGAATTTTTTCTCACAAGTTGGTCGAATATCTTTCGGGATGATCCTATCTGATTTTTTCATATCGAGCGCCCCTGATGAGATTTGCTTCTGTACAGACGCATATTCCTCCATTGAACGATCAAATTTCCTCTCTTCACCGGAGGTTAATAACAATATCACTCTACCATCATTTTTTCTTCCTGTTCTTCCCATTCTTTGAATATTTTTGATAGGACTGCTAGTGGAGTCATAGCAGATGATCATATCAACCTCACCAATATCCAAACCTTCCTCACCAATAGAAGTGGCAACCAAAACATGGAATTCACCCTTTTTGAACTTCTTGATCAACTCTTTTTGTGTTTTTTGGTTCATACCCTGTAGTTGAGCCTCTTCCGAAGTACCTGTTCGACTATTAGCTCTGTTCTCGGCTTCTTCCTTCTTCTTTCGATCTTTTTCAGCGGCTATCTCCAGCTCTAAAGCCATGCGTTCTTCCTGTTTCTTCTTCCCTCGACCTTTAGGCCCTTTTTTGATTTTATAGTCTTCCTCATCGAAGCCTTCCTTACCTCTTGCTTGACCTATAAAGATATGCGCCTTACATTCATCACCAAGAATGTGGTCAATGGTCTTGACAATTTCAAGGGCCGACTCCCTTAACTCAGTGAAAACAATAACTCTTGAATTTTTCCTTTCCTGAAAGAAATCTTGTAACTCTGTCACTAAATGTTCCAACTTTGGATGACCAATGTATGACTTATCATTGATGGCCTTCTCGCATATTTTTTCTATCCTTTTCAAAGAATCATGAAAGAAAAACCCAGCAGCCATCTTGTTTGACGATTTTCCCAAGTTGTACTTGGTTCTGAACTCTTTGCATTTATTTTGATAATAGGAATAAAATGTCTTGATACCATAAACTTTCAATCTCCTCAGCATCTGACCAACATAACCAATGAGTTGTAACATAAAATAGTATTTCCATTTAAGTCCTTCGTGAAGAGAAGGGTTTCTGATAACTGCTTGGGACTTTTGCATAACCAGAAATGCGTTGATTTCACTTGGATCAGTAACGTCGTAAAGATTGGCTTCGTTAGCTTGTTTCAAGATAGGGTCAATTGCAGTTCCCAATAACTCAATAAT
Source organism: Xingzhongia strasburgensis (assembly GCA_030574715.1). Classification (NCBI taxonomy): domain Eukaryota; kingdom Fungi; phylum Ascomycota; class Saccharomycetes; order Phaffomycetales; family Wickerhamomycetaceae; genus Xingzhongia; species Xingzhongia strasburgensis. The sequence goes on from JAJMFO010000152.1 coordinate 145,726, forward strand.
ATCCTCCATTTCAGAGTTTAGCCCGACGGGGAGTTTGACAGTATCTTTCCTCTTCATATATTTGCTGAGATCAATGCTATGCTCCGTTCTAATTTCAATCAGGGATATATCCAAATTGTCAACCACCTCCTGAACTCCTTCAATATCGGCTGCTGGGGTAGCCGTCAATGCTAATACTCTGAAAGAGGTGTTAAATCTGTCAATAAACTTGACAACATTTGTATAGGCATAATTTCCTCTCGCTCTATGTGCCTCATCGATCACCACACAGACAATCTCTTTAGGGTCTAGCCATCCTGTTTTTAAATCATTTTCCACAACCTGTGGTGTGGTGAAAAACACTCTTTTAGACTTCCATATTTCTGGTCTGTTTCGCCTTAGCTTATCCAACAAGATTGCCGTGTCGTCACTGGGTATATCTGTGACACCTAAGCAAGCCTGAATCTGCTGGGCAACCAAGGGTCTCGTAGGCGCCATGAAGATGATCTTGCCCTTCTTGAACCAGCGGTAGTAATTTAGCATGACAGTACTGGCAACAAAGGTCTTCCCCATACCCGTGGGTATCGCACACAGCAAATTCTTGAACAATGCCTTCCCAATGATATCGTACTGGTAGTCTCTCACCTCGTAATTGGATGGGTAAATGTATGTGGATAAGTTTTCCTTCACCATTTCGTGATGTGTAGGATGGAAAGTCACTTCATGCTGGATCTCCTCGTAGCGCACGGGCTCATCTTCCGCCAGTCGCTCTCCCGTCAGTGTCCTCTGTACTTGATTTGGGCGGCGAATCACAGTCTCTGTAATCTGCCTGTTCACCGCTGTCTTGTTGAGCACAGCATCAAGCTCGCCGTCATCAAAAGAGTCCTCGAAAGAGTCACTATCTGACATTTTGGTGCCACTGGCAGTTTTGGACTTAAGCTTGGGGTTGTGCCTAGCCCTTTGTTTCTGTTCCCCCTCTGTTTACTTTTCACTTTTAACGCGTAAGATTTTTTTTTTTTATTTTTGAAGACGCGACGGATAAAAGTCATCTATATACATACGTAGTCTATTGAGATCACGGAATTCCGCGGACTAAGAAGAATAAAGCACTTTATTTAAACTCTGGCACTATTGAATGCAGTGATGATATCCTTCTTCGTGAAAGGTGCATCAACATCTCGGTAGTATTTATCAATGATAGCAGTCAAATCCATGGTGATGGAGACAAACTCAGCTTGCAATGATGACCAGATTTTTTCAACCAATTGTCTTTGAATATCGGTGTTCTCTCTATCGCTGAAGTGTTTCGTCACTGCCTCTCTCATACCCATGACTATTTTGTGAATTTCTTTGCTATTATAACCCGAAAGTGTCTTGCTCAATGCAGACTTGTTATAGGCGTTTCTCTTTGATGGATCAATGTTCTTTGAGCTCTCTTTCAACAACCCCTGAACTCCAGCCACAAAGGAGGAAATTTTGCCGAAATTATCATCAGTTAATTCCCGCACATAAGCATCTTTAGATGTGGTATATATGTTTTTATAAGATGCTAGAACAGAATCAAATATTGCCAATTTCAACGGTGTTAAGGACTCTATCAACCAGTTAGAATTCTCAATAAGGTTGACATTGCGTGTCTTTTTCTCTTTAGCTTCATTATCATCATGTAACTTGAACCTGGAGGATGATGACTTTTCTTCTGGATTCTGGGAAAGATTTTTCAGGATTGATGTAGCCAATTGGTTATACGACTTGTCCACCAAAGATCTCGTTTCGGTGCTCTTGAAACTTAAGCCATTCTTCATATACTCAGACATAATCTTTGCCATATTTGCTTCAAGTTCATTCACCAATAAGCAGAAATTTTTCACAATAACAGACACTTCTCTTCCTTTTCTTTGAGCAATCATATTTTTTTCAATGGTTTTGACTTCTATTGTGACAAATTTAGACCAATCCATTTTCAATCTATCGATCAGTTTATTGAACACAGATAGCAAAAACTCTTGATTACTTGAATTGTACTGCTTGATAAAAAGCTCAACATAGAGTATGACATTTGGGGTAGCCTTTTGGTTCAATCTCAATCCTTGGACAATAGTTTTAGTCAAATTATCCAATGCTGGCTGAAAAATTGCACCAATCGAGTTGAAAATATCTCTAGCATTACTTCTGTCAAAATCAATTTCACTGACAGATGCGTTGAGTAAATATGGACGAGAATTGATTGGATTTTTGGAGATGTATCTCCCTAGTTCAAAATCTTCATTGGACATGTGGAAAAGTTTTAGTAGAAAGTCCTGCTGTAAAATGATATGTTTCTGCAAAGATTGTAAGATATCAAAAATAGCACTCAGAGAAGCATCTTCAATTTTATGATCTGCACTAGAATTATCATCATTAGGCTGTGGGTGGCTCAGACCAAATTTTTCTTTGAATTTATCTTGTCTGCTTTCGACTACTGATTTCTTTCTTCCACCTATTAAAGCCTTGCCCTTGAAAGCGGTAGGATTTGTTAAGGAAAACTTTGAGTCCTGTTTGCTCTTCTCTACCAAGTTGTTATTCAAAATATTTACCAGATTCTGGTACAATGGGTTTGAATAGGATTCCCACAAACCGACCAACTCATAAAATGATTCTTCAGAAACATCTTTTACAAATAAAGTAATACCTCCGTACACTAGCAATTGAGCCAAACCTTGGCCAATAGCCTGATCATTCGTCTCTCTTTCAGCGATCAACGATCTTGCAGTGTATTCAAATCTGGAATCCAAATCGGAACGAAGCTTTCTCAAGAGCTTCCCAACAACCGATTCATAAATGGCTCTTCTTTCTTGCAAAGCTCTCATATCACCAAGATCCTCATCAACCTTATCACTCCCTCTAATTGCAATGACGGCTGATTGTAGCTCAACCAGAATAGATTCTATGGTTGGCAAATCTCTATCTAGATCAGAGGAAAGTAAAACTTTCAACGACTTTTCATCAACAGAAACTTTCTGCAATAAGGATTGAAGTTGTTGCCATAAATTCTTTTTATTCACGGTTTCAACTTGGATACCTTGACCAGCCTGTTCCACTTCACGAATCTCGCGTGCAAATCCAGAAAGCTCAACGGCAAAGAAATTTAGCATTGGTGATAGTCTGTCACACTCACTGATAATTTTATCGGTCTGTTCATTCAAAGAAGAAGATTTCCCTCTTGCATCAATCAATTGCTTTGTAGTTTCATATTCGGTTTCAGTCAATTCCTTCATCAGCTTTGAAGTCAAAGTATCAGCGTCATCAACACTATCCCAGTTGATTTCGTCAAAAATGTCATCAAATGAGGAGTGATCTGTCTCCTCATTCATAGTAGCATCAATAGCTGAGTCAATAGTATTACCACGTCTTCTTCTTTTGGTGATTGATGCTTTTGTTTGATTCACCTCAGAAACTTCATTCAAATCATCATACTCGTCATCCTCATCGTCAGATTGAACATTTGCCTTGATGGTAGCGGGCGTCACTGCAGGTGTAACAGCTGGAGTAATGTTTATTCTGTCTTCACTAGGTTCATCGACTGAATTGTCAAATGAAAAATCCTGAGAATCTGCTAATGAATCTTGTGGTGTTTGTAATTCTTTTGTTTCATCAGGCAAGTCGCTAGAAGCATTTTGGTATAGATCTGTTATATCATCATCATAATCGTAATAATCATCATCCTCTTGCTCCTCTTCATCCTTTTCGAATTCCAACAAACTTCTTCTGTGGGCAACTATCTCAACGTTCTTGATCGAATCTTTCACACTCAACGAGCGAGATGCTGTGGTGCTTATGCGTTCCAGCGACTCTGTTTCGGACTTCTTCTGTTTAGTCGAATCTTGAGATGAAGTTGGTGTGCTGATCGATGGACGTGACTGGGGTTGTGCTGAAGTTTGAGATGAAGGAAGCTTCTTTTCGAAAGGGGGTATATCTTTTCTAACTGGTATCGCAGCATAATCATTTCTTGCTGGTATATCGAGTTCCCTTTGAGCAGCGAGCATTCTATTATCACTAGATGGATCTTCTAGTCCCAGGTTTCTCATCTGTTCATCGATATCTTGGTCAGCTTCGACAGTACCACTAGCAGAAGTAGGTGGTGGGATATCATCAAAATCAAGCATGGACTTCACTTTTGGTGTTGTAGGTGTTTTCAAATTTTCATAAGATTGTTTTGGAACAGAAGCCGGTTTGGATTGAATTGAGGCAGAAGAAGGAACCTTGGAGTTGGAGGTTTGAATATGCAAATCGGATGGTCTTCTGCTGGAAACCTTTTCAGAGCTAGTAGAAGGAGATCGGAACTCTGCAGGAGCTCTTTTTGGAGGAGATAAAGACTTGTAGTTTTGACTGGATGATGATGATGAGGATGATTGAGGGGCAATCTGAGGTGGAGCTTGTACCTGGACAGGTCTGGTAGGAGCGGCATTTTGAGCTGGAGCCTTCTGTGGTTGTGGGGCAGGTTGCAGTTTTTGTTGTGGTACTGCTGAAACAGGAGGTTGCTGAAGTTTAGGAGCAGACTGCTTTCTATCCAGAGTCTCCTTATTGAGGAACACTTTATATGACTCCGAATCCAATCCAAACAACGAAAGATCCCAGTTGATAAGCTGGGGAACCAATCCATTCTTGAACTTTCTGTATATTCTAATGACACTCGAAATGAAAACTTGTCTTTCCTTAGCAGTGTTCGTTTCCCAGTAATAATCTTTCCCTAACCGAACCAAAAACCCAGCTTCTGATTGAGGCTCTCTGACAATCATGGTCAATTCATTCAAACTCCAAACTCTACCAATTTGAAATGAGCCATTTGCATTCTCTCTACCTTTGTGTAAATTGACAGACCCGTCTTTCTTGACAGCCAATGCAAGGATTCTTGATTTCTTGTTTGATTTAGAAGAGGTGGGAGGAGGTTTAGCTGAAGGGTATGCGGCATCTTCAATAACACGCACGTGTGTGATGTAACTGTCCAGTAAGATTCCCTGGGGATCATAGCTCGAGAAGCAGTATTTGATTAATCTTTGCTTATCTTGTTCATACTGTTGTGCCAAAGAAGTGGAGTTTGTAGAGGAAACTGAATTTGTGCTGGTGATGGTGTTGGATTTTTTCAGTGGACCTGGGACAGGTTTCCCCTGTTGCTGGTAGGACGTGTTGGCGGATAGTCCTCGAGATGGTGGGCCACTGGAGGGCTGTGATTGACTTGTTTTCCTTGCGGCATTCATCTGCTGAAGTTGCTGATGCGGTTGTGATGGCCTTCTCACATTGCCTGGGTGTTTCGCCTGTTCTTCTCGGGAGTTCTCCCGGCTGTGCGAGAGTTTCTTGAACGGAGATATTGGCATTGTGATGGCGGGTACTAGAGGTGGTAAATGGTCAATTGGGTGCTGTGAGATCAGAAAGCTATCGATTCTTCTGCTTTGGATGAAATTGATGTTTACGTTTTCGTTCCTCCGGGCTCTCCAGGCTCCAGTGAGCTTGGAAATCACAACCCGGAAAATTACCTGATCTGGATTTTGAGAAGGAAGATGGAAGATGGAATATGAAATATGGAAGACAAATCCATCGGTAAACCTACAAATAATGGGCTGAGTGGCTTAGTATTTGATCCGATGGTAAGCTTAAATCTTTGAGTCTGATTTCATAGTATATACTGTATACGTGCAAGTGTTACTTTGAGGACATTTTTCAAGCGTCAAGAATACCAACGCATCTTGTTAATTCAATCCCATCAGAACCTGGGGGATAAAAGATATCACTTTCATACACCAACCCCCATTTCCCAACAAATCTGTTTCCATTGACGTTGGAAACACGCTCATTATACTCTTTTCTCCATTGTGGAGTGGCACCAACATATTGGACATATTCTTGAGTACCACCAGAGTTTCTTATGTTATCAGCCAATATGGAAGTTCCTTGTGTGACTAGCCCCAAGGTTTCTAACACTCTTAGATCCGGGACATAAGCATCTTTCCAATGATCTATGAAGACCAAATCTGCTTTCTCTACCTGGTAATCTATCTGGAATTGTTTCAAAAGATCACCAGCCTTACCATTATGTTGCACAATTCTATCTTGAAGACCGGCAATATTGATGATTTCGGAGCTGTATTCGACAAACTTTGGATTAACATCAAAGGAATGGATTTTGGCACCACCAGATGAAACTTTTGTCAATTCATTAGCCATCATAATACTTGAATATCCAGTATGTGTTCCCAATTCAATGATTATTTCCGGTTTGACATGGGATATCTCCTTCTTTATATAAGCACCTTTGGCCGGACCAACGTTCATCAACCCGTTTTTGGAGGCATAATCATCAATCAGATCTAAAACGGCTTGCGGTTTACCCTGGACCTCCTTTTTATGAGATTTAATGAGGCTCAAAACTTCCTCAACTTTTCTCAAGTTCTGTAGTGCTGGAGTGTTAGAAGCTCTTCTTATGAAATTGAGCATGATTGGAATACTGAAGTGTGTTATGTTACTTATGAACTAGATTGACTTGATATCCAGATTAGTGGCCAGTTCAGTTTTCCAAGGGGGGCATGGGTAGTAGTAGAGTTATACTCACCTCTTCTTCGAATGTATGGACTGACATCTACCTGAGCACAGTTATTGTGTTTTACTTTTTGGCACAAATTGACTACCAATAAATAGAACAATTGGAGCGAGAGTAACGCCTTATATACACCACCGTATAAATCAAAATGGATGATTGCGGGTGTTCTTCCGGAAATAATATCATGATCTCGAATCTCGAAACCAGAGACCGGCCGATCAATCTTCGGAAATGTGAATGTGAATGTGAATACACCACTGACTGTAAATAGGGAAGCCGCCGGTCTTCAGACATTAACCTACACCAGCACTGCTAGAAAGAGAGTAAGTACATAGCCCTTCATCTCCCTCACAGTGGTATCCCGTTTCTCGGGCTCTGATTGTGTGGTGGTGTCCAGGTTGTGGAGGCATGCACGCCGTACAGGATTTGGCAGTAATTTTAGCAGAGTGACACAAAATCTGGGGATCGACAAAAGATCAATTGTGAAGCTGATTTGAATGGATAGTTCAGCTGACTCCAAAAACATGAGAGCCGCGGTTAAATTGCAGTGGCGTACATCAAGGTTTTCAGGCACACAGGTTAAGTCACACATGATAGTGATTGGCAGTAGTTACTCGTCAGATTTAAATAGGACTGATATAGTCGAGTGAAATTTAATTCAATTAGCTGGCTTTGATAGTTAAAGAGGCATAGACATATATAGTCTAGAGCCCTTTCAATGCAAAGAAGATTCAAGAAAAACCATTTTGGTCAGTTCATAAGAAAATTACTGCAAGGTAAGTTACTAAGATATTTAAAAGAGGCCTAGAATTCCTTCAAATTAGATAATTATTGAATTTAAATAAATTAAAGTATTTATATTTTACACTCCCACTCCGATGGATGAGTGCCCATGACCCGCGTTGGCCCCAAATTGCTGATAGCCATGATACTTACAGCTTCAGCGATAGCCAAGCAAAAACTCTCTAGTTGATGTTCAGAAAATCAAAATAAAACGTTCTCAGCCAGATCAGATCATTTTAAGCGAAGCCATGCTAGTTTGTCCCGCCTTATCGGCTACGTCATCGAACGAGAGGAAAACGAGAAAAAATTAAAAAAAAATGGCAGGAAAATCAAAACATCAAGGCAAAAACTAAAAACTTTCTCACAATAAAAACTTGCCATTTGTTCAGCATCCCATACTAATCCACTATAATTCCCCGCTAATTAGCAGCCACTGGTGATTTAGAACCGGAGGAAAACAAAGGCACCCCGTTCTGCACTCCTTACACAGTTACCGCTGCACAATGGACGAGAGAAGGTCTTTCACACGATCGGGCTTTTTCAAGACCCTGACATCCTCTTTCAAACCTTCCAACAGCGACAGCGACAAAATTGACGCAACATCCATCTCGGAAGATCGAAGCCAGATTGCACTTTTCGAGGCCGTACGAAAGGGATCCACAACCTCACGTGCACAGGCCGCCGAGACAATCGCGTCAAGTATACACGATTATAATCAGGCCAGTTTACCCAAGATTTGGTACTGTGCAAAGGACCTCATTTCACCAAACACCACACACCAGGCCAGACGCTCGGCACTCACACTTCTACTGCAGTGCGTGCAACTTCCCTCAGACGATGATTTAGACCAGCATCAATACTTCACCGATGCCTTAACCAATTGCCATCTAACAAAAGATCGCATTGATCCAGAGCTTGACTTATTCTTGTCCATATTGAAGGCATGTACTGACAATGGAACTTTCATTCATCACTATCAAGAGTCATACAAACAGCCATTAATTGAATTCTTCATTACTATCTTAACACCTTCAGATTTGGTGAAAAATAAGAACTTGTCAGAACTACTTGATTTTCTTATCAATTCAATCAAATCTGGCTTGTTCAATATATCGGATACAGATATCATTCCACAATACTTGGAGAACCTTCTATCAAATGTCATCAGGCTGGCCCTGAAAACATCTGATAGATCCATCCTGGAGTCGTGTATCCATGTCATTGATAATCTGATCTTGTATCAATACATGCCCGAGTCAAAATTATACGAAACTTTGGAAATATTATGCGGGTCTACTGTTATCGATCTACAATACTATTATCTGGTTACCAATGTTATCACAAACCTCATCAATAAGACAGAGTTTGCATCTGTCTTCAATACCCTATTGGAAATTGCCCAATGCAAACATTCCAAACACGAAAAGAATATCAATGCCTCAATTGGTGCCATCAAGATAATTGGATTTTTGTTCCCCAACTTTGCATTTCAAATAGATGTGGATCAACTACTACAAACACTCAATGAGGACATCTCATGGAATAAATCTTCTTTGACCATGGCTATTTTGAGTTTCATGAATGATACTTTCTTGGTTGAATCTACTTTAAATCAAATTGCTGCCTCAAATTGGGACTCAAAAAAGGAACATTCAGTCTTGAATATCCTTCAAAAAATCTCATTCAAGATAACCAAGAATGAAGAGATTGAAATATTCAAATTGATCATTGTTCAATTACAAAACCTGGCTGACACTTCAAGATATCCTGGTGACTTTACTGCTCTTATAAAATTTTTGATCACCAACTCCAAGTATTCATCAACTAAAGGATGTATCAGTGTTTTGAGATATTACTCCATTGAAAACTTGTGCTCACCTTTGGCCAAAAATTGGAAGGAAAACATGGAGCTAATACTCAATACCTTCTATTTTGATGAATCAAAAGATATCACTGTCAGATTGAGCTCTGCTAAGTTACTGACTGATGTGTTCGACTCATCTTTGAAGCTGTTTGAAGGTAATACTGATGTACAATTGGAGATAGGTCATTTCCTATTGAAATGCCTTCAAAATGAAAATAACTCTGAAGTGCTGAAACAGTTTGCTGATCATTTTGTGAGAGCGTCGACAAATATGCCGATCCAAGTCTTTAGAAGAATAGTAGAGTTCAATTTCTTACCTTCATTGATCAATCTAAATAACAGTCCTAGGGCTAGACGATCAAGTCTCGCTACATTGACAGCGTCTGTGCCTCAAAATCCATCAATCAAACCATTTCCAGAGAAGACGTCATTGGTCATTACAAGAGCCCTTGTTACTGTTTTTGCTACTACGCTAGCACATGATGGTGAAAAGGCTTCTCTTACTTTTAACAACTTGATCAAAATTGCCATTTATGCGTTGAATATCAAAAATGTGAACATGCTCTTGATCACATCAAGATTATTTGTCAGAATTAGAGCATCAGCTAATGGACAAATTTACCTAACCAATCCAACCGATATGGAGGGACTTTCTGCAGCATTTGCTAGAAACCTAAACTTGAGAAAAAACGCCAGCCCAACTGCTCGTGGTGGTTCAAGTCTTGATGAAAAATGGACATACCCTGAATCCATTGAATATATCCCAGTTGAACTTTTGGACATTCCTTCTGATGTGTTACATATTGCTGAACATGTTACCGAGAATGAGGGCGATACTGAATTTGGGAAATTCAAATTGAATTTGAAATCGACAATTGATATTTCGAAATGGCTGAATATTGTTATCCAGATCTTAGAAACTTGTCCGCATTGGGAAATATACTCCTTTGTTTATGCACATTTTTGTCCTCAATTATCCAACATCAAACTATTTGAAACTTCATGCGGTGAAGGGATTAGAACTTTCAGATCATTGGTTTGTGATCAGTTAACATTGAAATTACCATCGGGATTGCAAGTCCCTGACTATATGAGTAAACAAGATCTCCAAGTTGCCATTGTCAGAAATTTTACTGCTTTGATATCCTATCATGGAATTTTCTCCAAACAAGATGAAGATCAAATTATCAATGCTTTATTGGTTGGGTTATCTTCTTGGGAAAAGACTGCTATTCCATGTGTCCATATCCTTACCGTTTGTTGTTATGAATTACCAATGTCTATCAAGAAATATTTATCCGTGATTTTGACTAAATTACAGACAAGAATTTCAAGTGCATTTGCAAGTGCCCATATTTTGGAGTTTTTGTTGTCTTTGTCATATATTCCATCCTTGACCTCGAACTTCACTGTTGATGAGTTCAAAAGAGCATTTGGAATTACTTTCAAATTGATTCAGTATGCGCATGATATAACTGCATCCAAAGATAGTCATCATTCTGGAATCTTGAACCATGGAGAGGAACTTGAAGCTGATATCAATCCTTCTACTACAGCTCTAGAAATCACTCCTGTGATTTCAATGTACTTATTGTCACTGTCATATGATGTCATTGCTAATTGGTTTTTGAACATGAGATTGAGTGATAGAAGACACCTTTCTTCATTCATCATGAAAAACTTGATTTTGTCACAAAGTAATCGTGGGTCGGAGATCAATCATCAAAACCTGTCATTTATAGATCTGATTTCAAGATTTACATACTCTGATTTGGAGTTGAAATTCAGTCCTATAAAAACCCAACAGTTTAGTGCGGATGCATCTGTCTTGAGTTCGAAATGGGTTTATGGTAATAGTATTATCAATATCGATACAAATGCAGAAACTGGTGAATCCATTGTTTGTATTAGAAGGGCTTCAGGGTCAACTATCTTCAAGATCACACCAGATGAATCCATGATTCCGTTATACACAAATCAATTACATTCCAAGAATGAAGATGACCTTTTTACAGCTAACTACATTTTGCTTCAATTAGTTGTTCATCCTGATGGTGATTTTTCCAATAAACCTGTTCCAATCCCGGATGAGCCATCGTTTAATAGATCAATCACAAACTTTGATAGAATACCTGTGGTGGAATTTCACAAGATTGGATTACTTTATATTGGTCCTAATCAGAAGACTGAGGAGGAGATTTTAGGGAATGACTCGGGATCTTCAGAATATGATGAGTTTTTATCAAAGTTTGGGAGACCAATAAAGTTGAAAGGTTGTAAAAGTTTTTATGTTGGTGGTCTTGACACGGAGAATGATACAGATGGTGAAATTGCATATGGGTGGAATGATAAAATCTTGCAATTGATCTTCCATACCACAACATTGATGCCAACTAATGCTGATGGTCAAGATTCCGCATTCTCATCGAAAAAACGTCATATTGGAAACAATTATGTGAATATATTTTTTGATGAATCTGGTCATGCATTTGATTTCAATATTATTAAGAGTCAGTTCAACTTCATGAATATTGTTATTCAACCTCATAGTATTTCATTTGGTAAAGCTAACAACGATTCAAAATCTAAGGATTCGATCAGAAAATATAAAGTCAAACTTCATAGAAGATCTGGTGTTCCTGGATTATTCGCTACTTGTCATTTCAAGATTGTTTCTGAAGAGAACTTACCAACATTTGTGCGTACATTAGCACTGGTTGCTGACCAATTTGCGCAAGTTTGGCATTCCAACGGTGGGTATGCATCTAATTGGAGCTATAGAATGAGACAGTTGTTACAGATAAAGGATAAAGCTAAGAAAGCCCATGATGATGCTAAGAGGCAAGAGAATGATAACGATAATGTAAAGAGTGAGCAAAAAAGTGCAGTGGGTCAATCATTCTTAGAACAAATCTCATCAACCACTTCTAATTCCTCTGATGGTCTCACCAGAAATAACAGTATCAGTGCAAGACCTAAAAACACAAACCAGTATGAATTCCCAGATGCTGATGATAATGAACTGTTCAAGAACTTCGAATTCACCTCCTATACAAAATGAAAGCTAATGTTACGAGTATTTATTGAATAAAGAGTTATTTGCATTGATTGGATGATGAGGTTATGTAGTAGTGGTTCATCGTACTGAATATTATAGTGCAGTGAAGTGAATAAAATATGAAGTAAATAAAACTTTTGGAAAAAAACAGATAAAACTGAACAGAACAAAACACGAGTGTCTTTGGCCTTTCTTTATTAGCACCAAACTTTGTATAATCTATAGTAGAGTGGACTTGCTGCAATCATTTCATTTTCGTAGATGATTTCCTGTTTCAACAATTCTGTATCGAAACGTTTTCTTCCTGTATCGATATCCATTTCATGAGCTTTGATATATAAGGACCAGTTTCTTTTCCATATTTTGTGACCAAGATACAACACGATAAAGATTAATAGAGACAAGAAGACTTCGAAAAACGATTCAGCATCGGCACTTGCGCCTGGGAACAGGGCAACCCAAAATTGACCCATAACGACCAAGATGTTCATACCGACACCGTACATGGACCCCCAATATCCGTAATGTGCAACATATGTCAACTCATCAGTGCTTCTTCCCTGGGAATTCAAAGAGAATCTGAATCTTATGTGACTCAAACAGATGGAAATCCAGGCAAAGATAGTAGCCAGAGAGGTCAAGGCAGAGAACCATAAAAAGATGTCACCTTCAGCACTAGAAGCAGCTAAGAATGCTAATAACCCAAATGCAAAAGTTGCAATGGTGGCATACAACGGTCTTCCATTTCTATCAACGTAGGCTAAAAACTTTGGAGCATGGCCGATATCAGCGAGGGCCGCGAGCACTCTTGAAGATGCGTAGACGGAGGAGTTTGCCACAGAGATCAAGGCAAGCAGAATAATGACATTCATCAATGAAGGTAAACCCTTGATACCAGCGTTTTGGATAGCAATAACCAAAGGAGAGACTGAAGCGTACGAGTCACCGTTCAGTAAACGGTCATCGTCATATGGAACAAGACAACCGACAAGGATCAAAGTTACCAGATAACTGATGGTGATGATCCAGAAGACTCTTTTGGCAGCACTTGGGATTGTAACTCTTGGGTTTTCAGTTTCTGCAGCGGTGACCCCTAGTAGTTCAATACCGGCAAAGGAGAATGCAGCAGTAACGAAAACAGAACAGACACCTTTGAATCCTGATGAGAAGGCACCTGGATTGTGCCAGTACTTACCACCGATATAACCACCTTCAGGACCTCCACCACAAACGAGGACAATTCCTAGGATGAAAAATCCCACTACTGCAAGAAGCTTAATAGCTGATAAAAGCACTTCAGATTCCGCGTAATGGTGAACACTTAGCAAGTTTAGTGCACAGATGGCAACGTAGAACACTGCGACCCACACATCTGCATTGATATCATCTCTCCAGTATCTAATTGTGATTGCAGCACCGACGAGTTCCAAGGGCAAAGCCACTAGCCAATTAACGGCATAAGTCCACCCCATAGCGAACCCTACAGAAGGGTCCACAAATCTTGTGGTGTATGTGATAAATCCACCGGTGACTGGGAACTGTGAGCCCATCTCACCCAGGGCTGTGTTTGTAGCAAAGATCATCGTAGCGACAATGACCCATCCGATAACTAAACTGGCGGGCCCACCACTGCTTAGAGCTGTTCCACAATTGACAAACAACCCGGTCCCGACTGTGGCACCAATGGTCACCATCAGCAAGTGTCGTAGTGTTAATCTTTGCTTTAGTCTTGAGTTTGATGAGTTGAAAGCAGCTTTCTCCACATCTGTGAGTTGGGTGGTATCTGTTCTAATCTGACTCTTGTGGAGAAAAGTGTCTGGACCTTGTGTGGACTCTTGTGCAGGTTTGAACGAGTCTTTAAACTTGACCCATCCGCTCGATGTGGGCTGCAAGTCGTGTGGGGAGGCAAAGGGGTCCGGAGAGCGAGGTTTGGAGTCAATGTGGTCGATGCTGTGTGACATGTTGGAGACCTTGACAAACTAGTGGTTGTAGTAGTATTTGATGTTGAATGACACACTGATTGGATCTTCAGGTGTGGGAAAATGGGGGAAAATGACAGGGATCGTTCTTTATTTAAAATGTAGCAAAAAGCAACGCCTGGAAGAGCCGCTCTCACGTCAACAGGAGCAAATTCGGCGTGGAAGATCGTTCACTAAGACGTAAATTCCTGAGCTGGAATGTTTGAAAGTAATTAAACTAAAATTAATTTTTAAGATTGATTTTTACCCGATTCGATAACACATACAACGGCCAAGGTGCTTCACCTTGCAGGACCAGGGGGAATTTTGCCGATGGTAAGGTCTTACTGTGGGAATGTTTGGGGTGTTGTTGCACCACTAGATAGCTGAGATTGAGAGCTACAGAATGATCTAAAAATCAATAGAAACTAACTAGCTAAAGGGCTTCTTATTAAGCGAAGTAAAGACAGCATTATTATCCGGCAGCCATGCAGCAGGGTAACAGCAGTGAAAAAATGATTACATAATATCTTGAATCAAATAATAGAGATAATGGGGTATCCTATTCCTCCTCTTTGTTCCCATATGCACGGTTCAACTTGTCATTGAACTGCTTGTTCTTATCGTTGACTGGTGGGGTTTGTTAGTATTATGGGAAAAAACTTTTAATTTTCAGACAAGATCAAGTACTTACTGTAAGTATCAGTGTCATCGTAGTTCTTGCGTCTTTGCAATTTCCTCGAGTCTGAACCTTTCATGTTACTTAGTAGTCTGTCAATAGCCTCTTTGCTTGGCCTGCTTGAGTAGTCCACCTGTTCTATTTCCCCATCACCTAATTTCTCCTTTTGCTTCAGATATGCCTGCTTTATCTTCTCATCTAGTTTCAATTGTGACATCTCCTTCTTGTAGGATTGTTCAGCAAGTTGTGTATAATTGGAAAACCCTGCGTTGCCTCTGTTAGATTGTTTCTCTTCTTGCTTCTTCTCCCATTTCTCATGGTCTTCAATGCTATAATCCCATAGTTTTTGACGTTCTGGATCTTGACCATTCTCGGTCTGTTCAATCTTGTCCAGTTCCTCACGGGCCCTTTGCTGCTTGGTTTCCCATGATCGCAGTTTGGAGACACCCACCGTTTGCTGCTTGTGTTCATTGAAGAGCTCTTGTCTGTTCTGTCTGGCTCCTTCTTTTTTCCTCTGCTGGAGCTGTTTGAGCCTCTCCATACGTTCTTCGTGGCTTCTGGGCATATTTATAGCTGGTATACTGGGATTTTTGATAGTTAACTTTTGACTTATAATTCCTGTCTGATTGGAACAAAAAGAAAGAAAGAAACAAGAAACAAACAGCTGAAAGACAAAGACAAGACAAGACAAACTCTCAAATGAAAACAATAATACCCATATTTCATAAAAGCTCATCTGGTTGTCGCACGCTGCAGAAAAAAAAAATTATACCAAAGTTGAAAATTTCCAAATACAAAACTCACAATCTGTACATGTGCTGCCTTCAATTTCCGCTGTCTTTGATACTCAGTCATGTCCTTGTCCGAGCCATATACACTCACGAAGATTCCACGACTATCCACGATTTTTGCTCGTGCGAAAATATGCTCTCAGTCCACTTCTGATGAATTACATGTAGGAATTTCTGGTTCTTCAATCTCTCAATTCTTGTTGAAACCAAGTCCAAAACTACTGTGGTCCCATTCCTTGCCACCTTCACAGTCCGTCACTGCTATATCATTAAAAGATGAGGTGTATTGCTGTGGGTTGTACGATAAGACTTCAAAAAAGAATAAAGTGTTACTAGTGAAGAGAATACCAAATGATTCTCAAGTGTTAAAAGAGTTTGAAGTTTCTAGTAGAGTGCTAGACACTTGTTACGATCACGATGGGGGTTTGGTTGTGGTGTCAGAGAATGGTGTTGTTGCATATGATGATGAATTTGGGCCAAAATGGGAAAATAAGAGTTTATACAAGAGTGTATTTTCTGAAAAAATTGAAGATCATGTGTTATTAGTGATTGAACATGATGTTAAAGCTCATAAATTGAATTTGAAACTCGTTAATATTGATAATGGTGTTGAAATAAACTCAAAGATTTTGGAATTCAACAAGAAACAGAATTTATTGAAAGATTTACAATTTACTTATTCCAAAGGTGTTTTATACCAATATTCTAAAGAAACGATTCAATCATATCAATTACCAACTTTCCAATCATTGAAACAAATTTCATTGAATGAAATCATCATGGGGTTTCAAATTGCATCTAATTTCCAATTCCAATCACCATTAAAAGATCGTTTAATAATCACCAATGGGAATGAACTTTTTTTGATTAATACCAAATTCAATATAATATTAGATTCTATTAATAATTCCAAAAAACCAATGGAGTTATTATTCATTGAAACCCCACAAAGTTCTCATTTTAAATCATTACAACAATTATTTGGTGTTTTATTGAAAGAAGATGATATTCAAGGCTTCACATATTCTTTAGATTCAAATACTTTAAAAGATGCCATTGGGAAGAAATATAATATGAAAGAAGATGAGAAATTTTATCAAGTGACATCAATCATGGATATTAAAGAAGAAGAAATTAATATTAGGGAAATATTACAAACTAAAGATTTTGATTTCAATTTATTGAAATTTCTTGAAGCTAAAAATGATTATTATACAGAGATGGATAAGACTATTGATTCAAGATTGATGCAAACCATTGTTAACTATATTTTTGAAGCATTTGAAGAGATTCCAGAACGGTCAATGACTTATCTATTAACACATCCATTATTCCCCATTGTGGATGGATTATTAAGTAAATTAAGATCCAAACCAAGATTATTGAGACAGGCTATAGTCACTGGGAATGTTTCTATTGAAGAATTGATGAAAGAATTGGAATTAACAGACAATGAAGAGATTTTCAAAGATGTTGTTATTAGAATTTTGGAATTCCCAAGGGATAAATTACAATTCAAAGATTTGGATAATTTCAAGATTGTTGAGAAGATTATTAATTTGAATTTTGGATATGAGTTGATTTCTTTATTGATTGATTCATCTGGATTATTTACATGGAATGAAGAATTGATTAATAAATTGTCTTTGGTATTGGAGGATAAAATCGATGCATTGAATTCAAGCTCTAAAATTCTGGCAGTCTTGGATCAAATTGAGATGAAGAACCTGAAGACGGTGAAGAGAGTTCCTGTGTACTCGATTGAGAAGCTTACGATCTGATACAGGGGATATAAATAAAAATAATGAGTACATATATAAATCAGTGTAGACTCGTTTACTGTGTCCCTAACTAACAGGCACAAGACCCTCAAAGAACTACTGAGATCCCGTGTAGCTTTGCTATATGAGAAGCACTGCTTGTAGGTCCACTCTGCCACTCCCATCCACATCCACGGAGCACAGACAGGCTCTTGCCACTTTGCGGTAATTTTGCACTGGGCTGATTTATCACCAAACATCACATGTCCGTGTAAAAACTTTTTTTCGGGGGCTCTTGTGATTTTACATACTACTTGTTGTTTGTTAGTTTGAACTTTCTAGCGGTGGATCTTTACAAGGAAATGGCCAACCAGGGACAGGGACACGAGGGGACAGAGCTCCCAGCGGATGACGTGTTGCCAGCAAGGTCTGCGGATCTGAAGGAGGAGGATGTGCTGGTGGACGATGATGATGATGATGTTGACAAAGAAGAAGAAGAAGAAAAAGAAGTTGTGGTTATGGTGTTTGGGGATGAAAACTACCAGAGAATTGAGAGACAAGTGCTCAAGAAGTTTGACTTTATCATCATCCCGTGTATTGCGCTGTGCTATCTGTTCTCGAACCTGGACAAGTCCAACATTGGGAACGCCTATGCAGCAGGGATGGCTGATGATTTGGGACTCACGGGGAACGAGTACGGTAATGTCATTTCGTTGTTGTTTGTGACTTATACTGTTTTTGAAACGCCCTTTGCCCTGTTGTTGAAATATATTGGATCGAAAGTGGCTCTTACAACACTCATGCTGCTTTTCGGGGTTGTGTCATTGGGTACTAGTTTTGTTCAAGGATATCATGGTTTATTGGCTTGTCGTATGTTGCTTGGGTTTTTCGAAAGTGGGATTATTCCTATAATTAATGTCTATTTGGGGATGCTTTACACCAGGGGAGAAGTTGCAAAGCGTTGTTCTGTCGTTTACTGTGCCACGGCATTGGCTGGTGCCTTTGGTGGGCTCTTGGCCTATGGGTTGATCAAGATTGATGCACATGGATGGGAAGGTTGGAGATGGTTGTTTGCCATAGAGGGAGCATTGACGATTTGTTGTTGTCCAGTGCTTGCAGTATTACTCCCTAATAAGCTTACCACAGTATGGTGGTTGAAGCAAGAGGAGAAGGAAGTGTTGAAATTGAGATTAGAAGGATATCCAGATTTTTACCAGGATGAGAAATTCACTTGGAAAGAAGTATGGAGATGTTTTCTTGATATTAACAATGTTTTCATTTGTTGTTATGAGTTTTGTGCAGATATCACTTTTATCGGTGTTGCCACGTTCTTGCCATCAATAGTGAAGGGCATGGGTTATGACAAATATGAGACACAACTGTTGACAATTCCTGTGTACGCTATAGCCCTTGTGAGTTTTATCTGTGTTGCCATTTTATCTGATCGTTGGAAACAACGAGGTGTATTCCTTCTCGGTGGGTTGCTCTTTGAGATTGTCGGATATGCTGTCCTGGTGTCTTCAGACCTTGTTGGAGTACGATATTTTGGATGTATGATGCTTGGTGTTGGGATCTATGTTTGTTCTGCACTTGTTATTATGTGGGCTAACAACAACAATGCTGGCCATTACAAGCGTGCTACGATGGGAGGGATGATCACCTCGTGTGGGAGTCTTTCAGGGGTACTAGCGGGACAAATCTATACCTCTGACACTGCTCCTCGGTACTTGAAAGGTCTCAGAGTGGCTCTTGGGCTCACTTGTGGAGCGGTGCCCCTTGTTTTGGCTGCAATGTGGAACTACAGACGACTAAATCTGTTGAGAGAGCAGAAATTGGCAAAGCTAGGAGAAGACGCCAGCAAGGAGGAGAACCCAAAGGACGACAGGGACATTCGTTTCCGTTTTATGTTGTAGATGTTTATATAATTTAATTTTAATTTTAATTTAATACTGATGATGTATACGTTTTAGAGGGATGTGGGTCCGCTAATGTCCGGCGTGCAGCACGGCGCAGAGCGGACGGTGTCCGCTTATTCCCGCCGGGGGCAGAGGCCCCAACCACACAAAAGAATTTAGACAACATCTCTTGACTTTGTCTTGAATTGGTTGATTTGATTTAAAGGACAAAGGACAATGGACAAGGCCAAGAGCACGGGGGAAAACACCGGTGTCGCCTGTGTGGGCTGCCGGCTGCGTAGGAAGAAGTGCGACCGTCTGCCCACCATCTGCTCCGGCTGCAAAGACCTTCAGATCCCACTAGAGCTGTGTATTTACAGAAAGATGGGGCTCGCCTCCAAGGACTCGCGGGCCACGCTGCTCAAGGAGAAGAAGAAGAACAGGGAGCTCAGGGACGACAAGGCGCGTGCGGATGCCCTGCTCGAGTTCAACAGAAATCACTTGGCCTCTTCATCATCGTCAACAACATCAACAACAACCACTGGCAAGAACGAGGACTACTACACCGTGCACAATCCAAAGCGCACGACGGACACGTACAAGGCGTTCCAGCTGAACCCGAACAAGAACCCGCTGCTGTGCACGGTGCTGTCCAACGAGACACAGCTGTCGTACCTGGGCTCCACCTCGGTGATGGCGCTCACAGAGTCTGAGTTCTACTTCAGACCCATTTTACAACAGGTGTGTGCCAAACTCATATGCGAGAAGGAGCAGTACGACACCAAACTCGTTGCAGAGATCAAACACCACGAGGACTCGCAAAACGTCAATGCCTTCAAAGAGCGTTGTTTGGCCAAACTCGTGGGTTATAAAAACTTCAACGGTGACGAAGAGATTATCAAATTGGTTAGCAACATTGAAAATGTGCTCCCTAAAAAAACCCAGCTGCTCTATTGTTTTGAACAGTGGTTCAGATTCAACTGCCATAGATGGGTCATGTTCCCCTATATCGATGAGAAATCATTCATGGAGAGATTCAATCAAATTGTCATGTTTGATGAACAAACGGAGGCTCCTTATTTCAAGATTGATATTTTTGGCAAAACTGATGATTTGCTCTTTATAGCTTTGATCTTGATTGTCATTTGTCATGTCCATTTCAGTTTTTATCAAAGAGAAGCTTGGAAGTCAATGGGTGAAGATTATATCCTTTTGTTGAAATATGCCCATGCTATCATGAAATTAGACCTTATTGGTGAGAAAATTAGATCCCAGGATTCGATCTATGCAGCTGATGGGTTGATGAATTATCTTCATCTGTTAACTTTTGAAAAATATACCACTTCAAATATGTTTGACACTTTAACTAATGCTACAACGGGGAATTCATTACATGTGAGATTATTGATCACTTTTGCCATTAGTGCTAATCTTCATAAGGATTTGGATAGATATTATCCTCAAAAGACTCTTGGTGAAAAAAAATCAATGAAAACTGTATGGTATCAACTTATATTATTAGAATTGGCTGAAAATATGGATGTTGGATTCATATCAAAAGTGGAACCAAGTAATTTTAGAAGACATGATTATTGTTATAATCATTTGATCGAGGCTATTCATGTGATTCATGGTGTGATGTTTAATTATAATATCATTGATGATATGGGGAAAGTTGATGATTTAGTTCCATTTATTGAAACCAAGTTAATTCAAAGATTGAAAAATCTATTGATTACTGAATTTAAACCAATGAATCAAGATTTACACAATTTAAGAAATTATAATTTTGATGATTTATCTTCGGAAAATCTTGAAGAATATAATTTGATTTTACAAAGAACAGGTTTAAGACTCTTGGTTTATGCAATCATTTTAACTTTTTATCACATTTGTTATAAGAGATTAGAACAACCTGGCCAGACAAATACTGATCAACATAAAAGAATTAAAATTGTTGGTTGGAAATATTCTTTAACAATCATGACTTTAATCCGTGATTTTTGTTATGCTTTTAATAAAGCCTGTGCTCATAAGAATTCTTTACAATTCCATACAAATGCAACTTTTGTTATAATGTCACCTTTTATTGAATTGGCTCAACAAAGAGTGATGTTATTTGTTTGTTCAAGATTTTGTGAAATGTTTAATGTGGATTCTCAATCTTTGGTGGATTATATCTTGTATAAAGATGAAGCACACAATTCCCCATCTATGGATGAAATGAATCAATTACCATTTGAAGGATTATACTCGTTAACTGAGTTGGAAGATTTTGATATTGATGAAGATTTAAACAAATTATCAACAAAATTCTCAAATTTCCAATCTGGGAAATTTTTGGTGATTTCATTTTGTAAAATGATTAATGAAGCTTCAAGTTTGATCAAAACTAAAGAGATATCAAACACCCTGTTAAGATTCAACAAGATCTTAAACATTGTCTTGATGAAAGTTTGCAGTTACTTGTTAAATACTCATGTTCTACTGAAACCAGAAAGAGCTCAAATATCAGAAAATGATAAGTTTTTTGACTTCAAAACTTATTTCAGTACCATACATCAAGAAATAACCACTGAACAACTAAATCAGATATTTATACTCATGTCTGACTCCAAGAAATGGTGAATTAATAAGATCTTTAAAAAACAGACAAAATACGACATAACTTATTTATTGATTGTAGAGTACGGATATATATAGCTACATTGTCTCCATATAGTAATAATCATCCGTAACAGATTTCTAGAAACTTCCACGTGATCTCGTCGGTTTTCAATTCTTTTTTTTTTTTTTTTTTTTTTTTTTTTTTGCCCTTCGCTGAAAATTTACATAGAAATTTCTAGCGTTTTGCTTAGAAACTCCGAAAAGAATTTTCTACTTCTTTATAAAATAAGTCATAAAAGCTGATACTTGTTTGGTTTTCAGTGCAAGGTAATTGTCTTGTCCCATTCGTGCTGTTAAATTCCCGGTATTTTCTCAAAGTGGTGTTCATCTCCAAAGAGTCGATCAATACTAAAAATCCATATCAAAAGAGGCAATAAATAATGGTGAAGGAAAGTAAATTTTATGATTTGTTGGGAGTGTCCCCAAATGCTTCTGAATCGGAGATCAAGAAGGGCTACAGAAAAGCTGCATTGAAGTACCACCCAGATAAAAACCCTTCAGAGGAGGCTGCTGAGAAGTTCAAGGAAGTGAGTTCTGCGTATGAAGTGCTATCTGATCCTCAAAAGAGAGAAGTCTATGATCAATACGGTGAAGAAGGTCTTTCAGGTGCCGGTGGCCCAGGTGGTATGGGTGGCATGAACGCTGAAGATCTGTTTTCACAATTCTTTGGTGGAGGTGGTATGTTTGGTGGTGGCGGTGCCTCTAGAGGTCCACAAAGAGGTTCTGATATCAAACATGCTATCGGTGCCACTTTAGAAGAGTTGTACAAAGGTAGAACTGCCAAATTGGCTTTGAACAAGACTGTGTTGTGTAAGTCCTGTGAAGGCCGTGGTGGTAAGGAAGGCGCCGTGAAGAAGTGTACCGGTTGTGGTGGTAGAGGTGTTAAATTCATTACAAGACAAATGGGTCCAATGATCCAAAGAATGCAAGCTCAGTGTGACGAATGTCATGGTACTGGTGACATTGTGGATCCAAAAGACCGTTGTACCTCTTGTAAAGGTAAGAAGACTCAATCTGAAAGAAAGATTTTAGAAGTTCATATCGAACCAGGTATGAGAGATGGTCAAAGAATTGTCTTCAAAGGTGAAGGTGATCAAGAACCAAATATCGTTCCTGGTGATGTTGTCTTTGTTGTGGATGAGAAACCACATGCTCATTTCAAGAGATCTGGTGACGATTTGGTTTATGAAGCTGAAATTGATCTATTAACTGCCCTTGCCGGTGGCTCTTTCCACATTAAACACGTTTCTGGTGAATATCTGAAAGTTTCTATCCAACCAGGTGAAGTCATCTCTCCAGATGAAGTTAAGGTCATTGAAGGTAAAGGTATGCCAATTCCAAAATTAGGTGGTCATGGTAACTTATTTGTTAAATTCACTGTTAAATTCCCAGAAGCAAACTTCACATCTGAAGAAAACTTGAAGAAATTAGAAACCATCTTACCACCAAGAAAGACAGAATCAATTCCTGATGATGCTATGGTTGATGATGTTGAATTGGCTGACTACAATGAACACAAACATGAAGGCTCAAGCAGAAGAAGAAGAGGTATGAGTTACGATGATGACGAGGAGGAGGATGGAAACCCAGGTGTCCAATGTGCTTCTCAATAGATGTGTCAATTCTTTGCTAGTTGTGGTTTTCTTCAGTTCTCTCCCTTTTCTCTATTAATCTCATGTTATATATAGAAGGCATCTAACTACCCTCATCCATCTTTCCTTATTCCATCATAGTTGTTGATTAGCCTTGGTGTTACTCCTGGAGTGCTACTCCACGGCTTCAATCATTCTGCTTTGATCTGATATTGCTATTTATCATCATTTATAATAACTTTTTTTTTCTCCCTATATATTATAGTCTGTGTTGCTGGAGAACTGATAGGATATATAAAGAATAAACCAAGAGAATCGTGATGAAGGTTTCCCAATATCATAAAAATGGACTGTCGTAGTGCTACGCTGTGAAAGCTTTTTCATACCATTGCAACCGTGATATCTATACTTAGCTAATTTTACACATAACTTTTCTTTTCCAAATAAACGCTTATGCTATATTCATTGACCTTTCCATAAAACCTCTTTCTTTCGCATCAAACAAATAATATAAAAATCCTTGATCCCAATAACCTCAACATTGACTTTTAAGTCCCCAAACCCCAAACAAAACAAACAAACCATGAATAAAACAGCTTGATGTATAAAGTAAAGAAGAAGAAAAAACACACACACATTTTTGAACCCTCATTTCGGTGGATTATTAGGAGTACTAATCAAAAAACTAACATCACTTTTCCCCTTTGATTTCTGAACTGGACTTGATGTAGCACTTTCATCCACACTACCACTTCTCATAACTTGCCTAACTGCACTGCCCGGTTGTGAAATGCTTGTTTGTATAGATGGAGGTGGTGGTAAAGATTCCCGAACTTCGGCTCTTGGTGGAAATTGAAAAGTTGGAGGAGGAGGAGGTGCAGCAGCCCCTTGAGTTTGTGACATGTATGTTGGACGTGGTTGAGGTGGTTGAAGTTGTTGTTGCTGCTGGTGCTGCTGGTGCTGCTGTTGTTGCTGATATTGATAATATAATGGTCTTTGAGGTTCTCTGCTAGGGAAATACGGGGATCCCAATGAAGTGTATTGTTGGGTATATGATGGTTGGTATTGTTGTGGGATCTGCTGCTGATGCTGAATATGTTGCTGTTGTTGCTGCTGCTGATGTTGATGATGTTGTTGTCGTTGTTGTTGTTGTAGATGCTGTTGTTGATGTTGATGCTGAAGAATCTGATTCTCGTAAAGAGAGCGTAGTTGAGAGACACTGGCTTCTGATTGATTTCTTCTATGCGAAGAAGTTGGTTGTGAGACCCTTTTGGGAGTAGTTGGTTTATATTGTGGAGGAGTGGGTTGTACAGGTGGTTGTAAGTTAGCAGAATGTGGTTGTGATTGACGAGGCTGTTCATCTGAATATTTTCTCTTTCGTTCGTCTTTGGAAGCACTTGGTCCTGGTTGATCTGAAGATCTTGAACCTTCTGGTTTTTGCCAATGATGGAATTGAAATTGTGTTTGTTGAGGGATATTAACTTTGAAGACCGATGTGGATGTTTGCAAAGGTTTACTGGATTTCTGTCTTTGAAGTTCTTCTTTAGTTGATGATTCCAGTTTCTCAATAGAATCTTTAGAGTTTTCATTTGAGACAAACATATACGGGATGAGATGCGGAGGGACATTTGACTGGACAGCCAATTTAAGTAACTCAACTGAAGTCTGTACCGAGCTCAGCCGTAGAGCTTCTCTCTTGGAACGTTCTTGTTCAGCTTTCAGAGATACCGTAGCCGTTAGAAGTTCCTCAGAGTAAGGCCATTCATTAAGACTAAGACCGACGGATTGTTTCAGCAAAGTTGATGCATCTATCAGCTTGCCCTCAAGTGTACTCTTGCTCTCCTCATGTTCATGTTCTTTACGCGGGCTTTCACTACCTCTTGTATGCTGTTCCGGAACAACCTTCTCTTCTTGCACTTCAGTCTCTTCTTGTTTGGCCTCGTAGTGTTTTGTTTCATGCTCTTTATTTTCTTCATCTTCTTCCAAAATCATTCCTGGTTTAATCGGAGATTTAGATCTAGATCTTGGATATGGGTATGACACGTTGCTAGAATCCTGCTCGTGTTCCATGAGCGAGGATGACGAGACAGATGTGAGAGAAGTGGAGCCGTCCAAAGATTTATGTCTTTTATGAGACCTGACGAATCTTCCAAGAAAAGACTTTGGTTTGCCAGGGGATGAGTATGATTCGGCCGCCTGTTCTTCTTCTTGTTCTTTTTCTTGAGGAATAGGCACATCTGTGGAATTTTTCTGTCGCCTTGTGGGACTTGATTCCGCGTGTTTCTGCCCTGGAATCATGGCACAGGGAATATTAGTCTTGGAATGCTAGTCGTAATAATTGGTAATGACAATGATAATGCTGGCAGATATGCGACGCTGTGTAGAGAATGAGGGCGCACAGATCAGCAGAGTTGACTGATAAGATGATGATGCGAATGTCTGACGAGCGGGATGTGCTGTTGTTTCTCGATGCGGTTTATGGGTTATTTATAGTAGCAGACAGCAGGACATTCCTATTTTCCACGAGGGAAGCAGCAGCCGTTGGCGGTGGAGGTAGTAGTGTGAATGGATACACTGGACGGCTGGGACCGGTGGACAATGGATCTGTGGGAGGATCTGCCAACAACAATGAATACTTGTGGAACCAGTAGGGCAAGCAGTGCCGTTACTTATATAAGGAGCCAGATCAGCTGCCAATTCAGCACAGAGTAGAAGGGAGCGAGTCAGTCACAAGTGAAAAGCTGACACTGGGCCTCAGTGTGACTCTTACTGGGGTCTCAGGGAAACACAGGTGCCCGTCGCGTGGGGCCAAACCGTGGGTGTTGCGCTGTGTTGTTGTTGTTGTTGTGGTTGTTAATGTGGAGGGCTTAAATCTCAGCTTCGTTGCAGTTGTAAATAAATTTCCCTTTGCAGAATTTCAGCTCGCGACTCGAATCCCTGGGCCAGATCCAGCGAGAACTAAGAGAAGAATCACGCTATTTTCTACACCACTTGAGCAAACAAACAGAAAGAAATTGGTACTACTGGTAGTAGCAATAGTATACAATTGATAAAGTCCATGGACAGGAGCAAATAGATCTAAAGAAGTGGGATAGTTTCAACAAAAAATTCAAGGGAATACAACTTAGTTGTATAAGACAAATTTGGCAGAACCCTTGGTAACACCGACAGTACAACCACTAGTACCATCGCCGTTGTAGGTACCATCCGCGTAGGTACATTCACCAGAAACAACAGAGTCGTCATCAGCAGCAACAATCTTGACCTTGTAGTTCAAAGAGTCATAGTTATTTGGATTTGGAATCAAAGACAAGTAAGAGATACCATCAGTGTAACCGGCACCAAAGTTCAATGGGGCCCAGTTACCAACACCGGAACCGCTTGTTCCCCAAATACAACCATCTTCCCAAGAAACACCAGCATTGTTAACATAGTATTGGGCAGAGGTTTCCTCACCTTCCCATTTGTAGTAGGTGTCTTCATCAACAACGGTCAATGGTAAAGAGCTACCACCTTCAACGTAGGTTGGAATAACCATGTTTTCAGTACCTGGGTAATCGGTACGACAAACAGCAACGGCTTCATCCAATTGATTTTCCACAGTGGCAGTATCTTCACCCCATTCACACAAGTAGTTGGAATCTGAGTTGGTTTTGTACAACTTACCAGATTTACACAATAACCCACCAACGGAAACACCATTGGATGGTTGAGAAGATGGCCATTGAGTCTTGGACATACCTGGTTGACAAGCATAAGAACAGTAGGAACCATCGGTACATGAACCACCTGTTGAAGTGTCAGATGGATGGTAAATACCAGAGTACCCACCAAAACCTAAATGGTCTAAGGCAATAACACCTTGACCGACAATAGAAGCGAAATCATCACAGTCAACCTCACCATCAGTGAATTCTTCAGTTGGGTCAACGAAATCATCCAGATCACCATAGATACTAGAATCAGATGAAGAAGATGTAGAGGTTGATGAAGCAGTGGTTGAAGTTGAGGTAACTGATGAAGTTTCATCCTTACTAGAAGAAGAAGTTGAAGTGGAAGTGGAGGAGGAAGTGGTGGAAGAAGATTCAGCAGCTGTGGTGGTTGAAGTGGAGGTAACAGAGTCACTAGCACCAGTAGAGGATTCTAAGATGGTGGTGGAAGAAGCTTCAACGGTTTGACCTTTGGCATCAACAGTAACAGTAGAGTAAACGTATTCAACAGCAACGGCTCTTTTATGTTGATGATGAGCGTGGAAAGCGGTGGTGGAACAGTCTTCAGCAACAACCGAACCAGCTAAATAAGCAGCACACGCAGCGATGACAGTAGCAGATAATTTCATTTCTTATTGATTTAGTGCTAAAGGAAAAGATTGTTAGTACTCCAAGATCAATTATTTAACCACCAGATCTATAGATTCAAAATGTAAACCAACAACAAAGAAGAGGAAAAAAATAAACCCAGAAGGACCAAGCTCATCAACATCTTTCAACAAATGCATCCTTTTCCCCTTGCAGGTACCTATTCCCTTTTTTCTTATTGATAAAACCACATCAAAATCTCAATTTTTACTCCTTCCTAAACTTCAAATATGCATAGAAAACGCGATTTTCAGATTTTCGTGTTTGTTTTGCATCTTCGAAAATTCCATTCCTGGAATTCCGACCTAAGCAAAAACGTGACTTCATGCATGTCTGCGACCGTAACTCGCGTTTGTTTTGTTTTCATTTCACCACAACAACCTGGTTATTACCCAATTGGGAACATTCCGTGTCAGTCGAGTTTTCTGGAAGGAGTCAAAGAGTTCACAGTGGTGGCAAAAGCGTGGAAAGATGGGTATTGATGAGAAGGTGATGTTGATGGGCTTCCGAGACCTGATAATGTGATTGCTATGATTGTGTAGTTATTGAATGGCTTTTTTCCCGATCGTTTTGGATTTGTTTTGAGTCTCGAACTTTTTGAGGTATAAACAAATTAAAAACCCCGAGATCAGAATAAATGTTCATGATTGAGCTAGGGTTTTGTAGATATTGATGATCTGAGCAATCTCTGGGACATCTGTCATGGTTTTTCTGGGCTTTTAGGATAATTTCTTTATATTTTGGATCATAGATCTTCTGGTGGGTTAATAATACTAAAATGATACATACTTGTTTCTCGTAGCAAAATTGTTGTAAGATCTGGGAAACTTTCACTGAACAACGTAATGACAAACTAGCAATCTCAACGGTTAATAAAGGAGTGTAAGAAGTTGGATTAAACGATAGCTTTGATTGCAAAACAAACAACAGAAGTAGAAAGAGTTGATGGAATTTTCAAAACCAAAAAAAACAACTACTTTCAAGACATGTAAAAGCCCTTTTTCCTTATGTTTTGGTTTTCCCGCAGGCAAAATGCGCTGCGCCTACCGAAGGCCGGCTTTCCAAAAATTTGAAAAGCTGGAAGCTGGAAGGTAAAAATGGTACCATAGTAACCGTTACTAGGGTGAAATTTTAATTTTTTTAGTGCGCGCGTCTTATATGGCTGGTTGTAGAAAATACATAGAAAACACAAAGATGCGGAGCACATCTCGCATAGAAGCTTCTATGCCTGATACAAATCGAATGTAATGTTCGCTGGGATGGGGAAAGATGAAGTGCTACAGCAACAGAAAGATCAATCGTCAGAACCATATAATAAACTCATCACACTAGCTATAGCCCACTGAGCCACTAATCCAAATGTAGATCAACACCGTCAGCGTATTTCTTCTTTTGCTCTGCAAAGACAAGGTTCATCTTGAACTTGATACAAAGCCCCCATTCAACCAACCATGCTGGCAGGTACTGTACCGCAGTAGTTAACACAGTAGAAAAGGTCCCTCTGTAAATATCGATTGGATCACTAGAGCCCAAGATATCCTTCACAACTTTTGCAGCATAAACATCTGGATGCATTGGATTATTTCTCTTGGCCATCTCTTTTCTTTCATCTAAAACTTGATGAGCAATTGGAATATCAAATATAGATCCCTTTGGCATAGATCTAGTGTCTGCAATGTTTGTCAACACACCACCTGTGATCACATTGACAACTTTGACACCAACACCTTTCATCTCCAGATGTAAAACATGAGCATATTGCGAAATGGCAGCCTTGGTAGAACAATAGATGGAACTAAATGGGAAAGGTACAACAGAAGTGATAGAGCTTGTAAAGACAATAGTGCCCTTTGCATTGATGACGAAGTTCTGTAGCTCTCTGCATAATCTGATAGGACCAAACACATTGGCTTCAAAACATTGACGGACTTGATCATCTGTAACGTCTAAAGCAGGCAATGAACATGATTGACCAGCATTGTTGTACAATAGATCCAGTTTCCCTTCTTTTAGCTCATATTTCAAGAATTCCTTAAGTTCCAAGACACTCTCAATGGATGAAACATCAAGCTTGACAGGTTTAACACCGAATTCCTTCAACTCTTCCATTTTATCCAATCTTCTTGCTGCTCCGTACACTTTCCATCCCTTCTGTGCTAATAACTTTGACACTGCAAACCCGATACCGGAGGAGGCACCTGTAACTAAGGCAACTTTCTGACGTTCTGTAGACATGATTAACCTAAATTTCTTAACTTTCTCACAATTCTCAGCTGAGTATCCAGACAATTGCTTCTTTTATATATGTCAAATATAATTTTTATTTGACCCCTTGCGCGAATTCACCGAAAGCGTAATAAATTTAGGAGAACCCCAATGGTGAGCTACAGAAACAAATTCAACATAAAGTATTTATTTCAATCTAATAGGTGTTAAACTCAGAATGTAGGTGCACGCAGAGCCTCATAATGTGAAAATTATCTTTTGTATTGAAAATTATGAAGTACTGCAACAATATGAATAAATAAGAGTATAATAATGTGATGGGATGTGAAAACAGAGGAGAGTGTAATAATGAAAAATATAGAGATTCAATGAAATCAAGCTCTGAAAACTTCGTCCAAGAAGGCTTCTTCTTCAGCAACGTGCATGGCTTTAGTACCAGCAGCAACAGAGGCAGAAGGATCTCTACCAGCATAACGGATTTGTTTATCACTGTGATCAGATTCAGCCAAAACAGTATTCAATCTTGGTTGGACATAAGACCAAGCACCCATATTCAATGGTTCTTCTTGGCACCAGACGATATCTTCAACATTGGTGAAAGAGTTCAAAGAGTCACGTAATTGAGCCCATGGGAATGGATGTAGTTGCTCAACCTTTATAAATGCAGTGGTCTTGTCTTCTAATTGTTGACGTTTCTTGTGTAATGCAGTGTAGACTTGACCTGATAAGATAACAACACGTTTGATATCTTCTCTGGCACCAATTGATTTGTTCAATTCAACATCTTCAATAATCCATTGGAAATGAGAGTCACCAGTGAATTCATCCAAATTAGACTTGGCCAATGGATGACGCAACAATTGTTTGGAAAAGAAAATAGTCAAAGGTTTTCTAAATTGACGATGCATTTGTCTTCTGTATAAATGGAACAAGTTGGCTGGAGTGGTTGGATAAGCAATCTGGAAGTTACAATCTTGATGTTGACGATCTAATTTCTCTTGGGATGGGAAAAATCTTGGATCCTCATTAGCTAATTGTAAGTATCTTTCCAGCCTACCAGAAGAATGTTCAGGACCTTGACCATCATAACCATGTGGTAAAGTTAAAACTAAACCGGATCTTTGTTTCCATTTGCTTTCACCAGCAGCAATAAATTGATCAATAATGACTTGAGCAGTGTTAGCAAAATCACCAAATTGAGCTTCCCATTGGACAAAGGCATCTGGAGAAGTTAAAGAGTAACCATATTCAAAACCCATAACACCATATTCAGATAATGAAGAGTTGGAGATAACGAAGTCAGCTTGGTTCTCACCAACATGTTTCAATGGAGTATAAGTCTTTTCAGAATCCTGATCATGTAAAACAGCATGACGTTGAGAGAAAGTACCTCTTTCAACATCTTGACCAGAGACTCTAACATGATAACCTTCATTAACCAAAGAACCATAAGCCAATGCTTCACCAGTAGCCCAGTCAATACCTTCACCAGTTTCCACAACGGCTTTCTTACGTTGACCCAAGATTCTCTTCAAGTTTCTATGAACGTCAAATTCTTCAGGCCAGCTTGAAATAACTTCACCAATGTGTTTCAAAGTCGATTCCTCCACGGCAGTTGGTAAATGTGGCAAAACTTCAGTGGCTAATTCCTTTGGTGATTTAAAACCTTCCCATGGAGTAGTCAACCACTCTCTTGAAGTTGGTTTATATTCTTTGGATTTACCAAAGGACTCTTCCAAGATATTCCAAACCCATTGTTTATGTTCATCAATGTCTTCCTTGGTGAAAGAACCTTCATCAATCAACTTCTTGGTATAGATATCAATGACGGATTCCTTTTCAGCAATCTTCTTGTACATCAAAGGTTGTGTGAAAGAAGGTTGATCTGTTTCATTATGACCGTATTTTCTGTACCCAACAACATCAATGATAACATCAGAGTGGAAAGTAGATCTCCATTCGGCAGCCAATGTGAAGATAAAAGTGATACCTTCAACATCATCAGCATTGACGTGGAAGATTGGAGCGTTGATAGATTTGGCAATATCGGATGGGTATGGAGTAGATCTAGCAAATCTTGGATCAGTGGTGAAACCAATTTGGTTATTAACGATAACATGAATGGTACCACCAGTGGCATAAGCTGGTAAAGCGGTGAAACCCAAAGTTTCGTAAACAACACCTTGGGCAGCAAAAGCAGCATCACCATGGAATAAAATACCCATAGCCTTTTGGAAAGTTCCAATATCATTCTTGTAATGTTGAACAGCTCTGGTTCTACCCAAGACAACTGGATCTTCAGCTTCCAAATGGGATGGGTTAGCAACTAAGGACAAATTGACGTGTTTACCTGAAGTGGTTGGTCTTTGGAAGTTCATACCCAAATGGTATTTCACATCACCAGAACCTTCATCAACTGATTTCGAACCAGTGAATTCTGAGAAAATAGATTCATTTGGTTTTCTAACAACGTTTGACAACATGTTTAATCTACCACGATGAGGCATACCGATGATTGCATCTTCGACACCTAATTCCACAGCACGGTCAATCAAAGATTTAACACCAGGAACAACGGATTCAGCACCTTCAAGACCGAATCTCTTATCATTTGGGAATTTTGTAGAAAGGAAACTTTCAAAAGAAGTTGCCCAAACTAAACGATCCAAGATCTGTCTCTTTTGATCCACAGTGTATTGGTAAGGTTGTGGGATTTCGATACGTT
Organism: Xingzhongia strasburgensis; assembly: GCA_030574715.1. NCBI lineage: Eukaryota > Fungi > Ascomycota > Saccharomycetes > Phaffomycetales > Wickerhamomycetaceae > Xingzhongia > Xingzhongia strasburgensis. The sequence goes on from JAJMFO010000152.1 coordinate 178,635, forward strand.
CTCTCAACCAATCACATTTCTCTCTTGATGGGATGTGAATGTATTCAAACCCAATAGTAGAGCAATATAGCTTTTCACAAGTCTCAATAACTTCTTTCAAAGTCATTGAATCCTTGCCATCACGAGCGAATCTTGGTAAGATACCTGGACCCAATTGGATCTGTTGTTGCAAGTCTGACTCACTAAAGTTGTAGTGTTCCAGCGTCAATTCCTTTGGCAGAGCATGGGAGGAATCGTCGGCAAAGGAGATCCCCAAAGGATCAATGTGAGCCTTCTGGTGACCTCTGACTTGGTAGGCCCTCACGAGCAACTGTGCTTTCAAATGGAGCAGCACTTGGTTGTTATCTCCAGTTGGGATCACAGTAGCAACACCACCACTTGGGGTTGGCACAAGCGTTGGTGGCGCGGTGAAGGCCTGCGAGGCAGGCATCTGACCGTCGAGGTTACCAAAGTAGGCTCTCCATGAGACGTGAACAGAGTTTGGGTCCTTTTTGTAGGCGTCGTACATCTCATCGATGTAGCTGGCGTTAACAGTAGATAGAAAGCCGTCCTGGGCAACCTGGGAGTAAGCTCTGCGGGCGAGCTGAGCTGTTCTTAGACGGGTGGGGGAGCGCATAGCGCTGTTTCTGAGTGCCCTGAGCATCGTGTGAAAGAGTTTGGTGGGTAGTACTGGCGATGGGTTCAGAAAGAAAGGTAGAAAGAGGTTTTGATGAATATATTTTGCCCTGTGAGATAAATATTGTTGTATGTATGGCACTCTATGATTTTTTGCCATAGACCTGTGATATCAGGACACTTCACCGGGGCCGGGCACAGTGCTGCTAACAGAAGTTTAGCCTCACACCTGTCATTTCGGGACCAAAATCTGGAGAAGCTCATCGCTCGCTTACAAGAGCCCTCCAAGACGGGCAAAGGGTGTGAATTCTAGTACTGACGCGTGTACTACTCTTGATAACGCTGATGGACCAGGGCCCATTGGCCCCACACCGGGACCATCACCAGACAGTCTGAAAACCAATTTATAGAGATACACTTGTAATTAACACCCACAATTGAACGTACATAGTAACAACCACCAGATGTGTGAAAAATACCCAGCGTAGTGGGAAAAACTCACCTGGGCAAATCACAGCCTGCGTATACTACGCTTACGCTCTTCGGTGCCTAAAAGGAAGAGCCGGTACGCGCCGCACTCTCTCTCGTCCACCTGCCCCCTTTGCTCTCACATTCCTGAAACTCCCGGGTGAGTCACATGATATTCACGTGAGCTCAGCTGTCAACGGAGCCGAAATTTGGAAATCCAAAGCTATGCTCTACGGGTGTATGGATGTTAGTTAACACATTGAACCCTTTGATATACATAAACTCTCTATCTTTTGATATACGTATTATACATCTGTAATATCTATCTGAACTCATAAAACTCATTCTGGCCATGTGTCAACACAGGTGCACGATCTGTTCCCACCACTCTTTCCAAAGCCAATGCATCCCATTTCGAATACAAACATCTCACTGTACTGATATCAAAATCTGCAACACCTTCATAAACTGATCTTCCAATTGATGATACAATTTCCTTATAGAAGATTGGATTGTTTGGGACACCATACATAAAGATATTCTTTACACCTTTTAATTCAAATCTTCTATAATGATGTAATCTTTCAGTGTATAATAGGATTTTTTTACGTCCTTGTTGGAAAAGAGCACGAGACCTGGAAAGTTCCTTTTGTGAAGAGTATTCATTGACATCACAAAAATATAACGATGTCTTGTCATGCATATAGTTCTTGATTCTAATGAAATCTGTGTAAGATGGGATATAAATCAATAATCCATCTTCATATGATGTTTGCTTTGATAACGTTGGGATTATACTGGATTTGAAATGATTGAATCTTTCATCAGGTTCATTGAAGGGACTTGTAGATTCAAATCTTGTAAATATTTGCTTTATTTTCAATCCAACTTGATACATCCCACTTGATTTTATTGGAACCAAGCTTCTAAATCTGAATTTCCCGAAAATATTTGATGATCTTGAAATCAAATTGTTGATATTTGGTGTGTTGTATTCTGTAAAGATCAAAGTTTGTGTTAAATATTTAGCTTCATCTTCAATTGACCACATTCTAACCCTGGAGAAATCAGTATCTTCATGAATTTGCTTTGGAATAGCATTTAAATGCTTCAATACTGTTAAGACATGATCCCAATTCTGTAATTCAATAGCATGAGCTTGATCCATGATGAAAATTTCAATAGAACTTAGGAAATCCGTTTGTCTTTTCCTTTTATCAGGGTTCTCCAAAATCATTTGTAATCCAATTGGAGATGCCAATATTATATCAGATGTATAAAATGATGAATATAACTTCATGGTCTTTCTTGTTAATTTGATCCCCAAACAGAAGAAATCATTGGTGTTACCTTTGAACAAATTTTGGAAATCATCAGGCTTAGTATCAGAAACGATTGAATCTTCAAAGAATTGATTCTTAAATTTTCTTTGGTTTTCCACTTGTTCTGTATTTGATAATGAGATTAATTTCTCCACAACTTGATAACATGAATTTCTCGTTGGTAACAGGATCAAAACTTTTGGTCTAGTGAAACCTTGATCTCTAAACTCCTTCTCATCTTCAGGTTTCAATTCTCCATTTGTGATTTTTTCATTCTGTGTTCTTAATCGTTCATTATTCTTCAAAATCTTATCTCTGGTCTTGTGAATATGGTTCAAGACATGTAGGGAATACAAGTCTCTATAATTGGACTCATTAGTGTAAGATTCATAGGGGAATAACACATCTTTATATGACATAATTGGATCAATAATAGTACTGGTGATCCCTTCATCAAACTTCTCTTCATCTATTTTCTCCAATAATCTCTGCTTGATAGTGAAATCTTTCAAATGAGTCTTAGTATTACTGAATTTGGAGAACTTTTTAGATGCTTCGATTGGAGGTAATGATAAAAGACAAGAATGTGATTCTAATGTATTTTTAGAGTTATTCCAACGGGGAGGCTTTCCATCTTGTGGTTTTAATGCATTGATTGACTGACGAAGATACTGCTCTGATACGTTGTTGAAATGGTATTCAAATGGTTCTTCTTCATCGGAATCGTCAGAATCACTTTGATATTCATCTTCAATGTCATCAGCTGGGTCATCTTCCTCGACAACACCAGCTATATGGCCCTCTTCCTCGACATCACTATCCTCGACTTCTTCTTCTTCTAATTCTTCCTGTTGTCCTCCATCTTCTTCATTTTCCTCCTCCTCCTCCTCCTCATCATGTTCTGTAGTTAACAACGTCAAGAGAGCATCGTACGCCTTCCCCTTATCTAGAACCAACTCATCCGCTTGCTCTTCCTCAACACCGCTAACATCACTCTCACCATCCTGCTCTTCTTCCGGAGCGTCTTCAGTCTCCTCGTTCTTCACCCTTTTAGCGGTTCTGGTGACATTTCTATATTCTGTACGACCTCTATTCAGTTTTCTCTTCTTTGTTGGCTCATACTCCGGCTTTGGCGCACTGTGATCTTTACTCTTCCACTTCCCACTGCTGCCGTTTCTCTTGGTCTTCCTAGCCTCGCTGGATCCCATCGTAATAAGCAGTAAAACTAGCAAAAATCTGTGGTTTTATGGCTTTGGTGTTAAAAGATTTCTATGTGCGATGAGCTCTAAATTTTTTTATTCTGCTTATGTGAGCGGTAGGGGCACTCGTCTTATAACTTATTACTCAATTCGTTACAACTTTCATCTTTTATAACTTTCAACTACTAATAAATAACAATGACATTAGATTTATTACTTTATAAACACAACATTCAACATATACTAAACATTCCTTCCATTTGAATAAAAATCGAAGAAATTCTCCTCCTCTTACATCTCCATATGACAATTCATGACATTAGAACATTTCTCATAACAGCGTCATTTCTTTAATATTTGATTATATTCTTTTTCGTTCTTTTTTAAGGGGCTTTTTTCTTTTCTTTTATAAGTTATATCTCAAAAACTCTTCAATCTCACATAAACAACAACATAAACATCTTTAGACCATATGAATATCAATTAACAATACTGGAAAACAAAAACAAAAAAACAAACAATCAACATCTCAAGCAGCTGGTTGTTGAGACGAAGATGATGATCTTGGTCCCCAGATATTTGACCCGTTATCTAATCCCAGATTCAATCCATTCAAACTTTCATTCAGATCATTCTCATTACTTGAATTCGATCCACCATAAGATTCTTCAGTCCATTGATTTGATGATCCATTCGCATTCCCACCGAGGTTAAATCTTGACATTGGATCTAAACCAGGTGTGGTTGGTTGTGATTGAGATTGTTGTGGTGGGAAACTTTGCTGTGGGGCTGCTGATGGTTGAGTTTGCTGAGCTTGTTGAGAAACATTAGCATTAGCACTTTGTGGTGGTTGTGCTTGTGGTTGCTGTTGTTGATAGAATGATTGTTGGTTATATAGATTTGGCATCACTCTAGTTGGGGTTGGATTATTTCTTAATAATGCAGCAGAAGATAATGAATTATTTGAGTTTGATAATCCTAAGGAAAAGTTTGGTGGTAATCTATGAGGACCATTTGGTTGTAAAGGACCATTTTGTTGTCTATACCTTTGATTTGATTGAGATTGGTTCAAATTTTGTTGACTCAACAATGGAATTGCAGAATGAGATTGAGATCTTAAAAGTGGTGAAGGATCATGAATCAAATTTCTTCTCTTGATTAAAATCAAATTGTTATCATAAGATTCCATCAACCCTAAATAACCAGCCAATACCGAGATAATTCTTTTATGATTCTGAGATAATGATGAAGGATAAGCAACCTCATTATAAGCTTTTTCTCTATCATCTCTGAAAAATAACAATTGACTATAATATTCCAAAGTTTCAGGATCATTAAAATCAACTTGTTGAGGAGGAATTGGCAAGTTATTGACAAATGGAATTGGTGCATAATATCTCTCTGAATTCAACACTGAGTTGTTATTGTTTAAACTGTTGTTATTACTAATATTGTTGTTGATATTATTATTGTTATTGAGATTAGTTTGACTCAACACCGAATCATTACTCATCAATTGACCAGCACTCATTGGGATAGTGGACCCATTTGGAGTCAACATTGTTGGGTTTTGACCAGCTGGGGCAGAAGCCACAGAAATCATAGAAGCCAATGAGGCATTTGAAGTAGAACGATGTTGTTCTTCTAATTGACCTCTTTTTTCACGTTTTTCACGTTCAATTCGTTCACGTTCTTGTAATGGTAACATTTTTTTATATTCAACACGTAATTTTCTTCCCCCAATTTCTCGACCATTTAAATGATTAACCACTGTGGTGGTTTCATCAGTGGAAGTAAAATTAGCAAATGCTAAACCTCTGAAAACACCATTATCAAAATGATAATTAAAGGCATAAGGTAAAGGTAAACTCAATTTAGTCATAACTTCCAACAATTGTTCCTTCTTGATGGCAAATGGGATGTTTTTGATAACAATGGCCGTTGGGATCAATTCGTCATCAATGTCATTTTCGTCGTTATCGTTAGAGTCGTTATTAGGAGTTGTATTAATGTTTTGGCCAATGTTATCATCATCATCAACACCAGAAGATTGACCATCCAATTTTCTGTCAGCGGAGGAGGAAGGTGGGTTCATGACTGAGGTTGGAGTGACGACCGAGGAAGCGTTTGGAGTCAAGACGCTTCTAGCACTGATTGCATCAGAAGGCAAAATATTGGAAGAAGTTGGAGAAGCTCTTGTAGATTGAGAATCAAAAGAAGCTTGCATAGATTGGGACAATTGAGCATGAGATTGTTGTTGTTGATTACCCAGAAAATTTGTTGATTGGATAGGTCCGTTCAAATTGTTACCATAGTTGTTGATGAAATTCTGGTTCTCCAAAGTGGTTGTTGAATTGGAAACCTGAGCTTGTTGTTCAATCCATGGGGTCACGTTCAGAACACCTTGTTGCAACCAAGACGAGTTTTGTTGGGATCCCATAACAGAAGGACCCTGCTGGCCTTGTTGTTGTTGTGGATGATGATGTTGCTGTTGTTGACCTTGAACTTGACCTTGTTGTTGATGTTGTTGTTGTTGTTGTTGTTGTTGAAACTGTTGTTGTCCGGCGGAGCCAGGAGGTGCCTGGCCAAAGTAGCGGGACTGTGTCAGCCTCGAAGCGTTAGGTGTCTGGCCTCCGTAAGCAGAGGACGCGTAGCCTGATCGGGCAGAGGACATGGATGAGATAGAGGTGCGTCTCTGGTCGTTAGAATCAAAATTGTTTGGTGTTGTGGTGAACTGTCTTAAATCCATCGTCAGCCAACGTGCTATTCTTGGTTCTGGATGTGGTGGTGATGATCAAAATAGAATATTCCGATTTCCTGGTGAACGTCCAAGGAGCAGTAGTGCAAATATCCTGTGTGAGCTGGCCAATTGGTTATCAGTGGAGCAGCAGTAGTTGTACGATCCGGGTTTCGAGGGAGGCGGTTTGGGATGTGTAGCCTGATCAAAAAGTGCGCAAGAGAAGCCAGCGGGGGGAAAGATCTCAACACAAGGGGGGCAAAAACGCTTGAGAAGTTGCTGGTCAGCTGTGGTGTGAAGGAGAGAGCTGTTTCTAGACAGTGAAGAAGAAAGCGCCTTTAGTGGAACACCTGAACAGAAAAGGCTGATTGTTGTTCAAAAATTTTATGAAATTCAGCAAAATGGAAAAACAAGAAAGAAAAACAAGTAGAGCTGAAAAAGCCCTTCGCGCCCAGCTGGAAAAAAAAAAGTGCGCTGTGGTGAAAATTGTAGGCCAATCGCAGCTGGAGAAAAAGTAAGCGGTTGGGCCCACACTGCTGGTAATTATTGTTGTCGCTGGTTGGTTGTTTTATTTGTTGTTGAGAAGTTGATTTGTAGCAGCGTTTTGATGGGTAGACAGTGGGATATATGTACGACTATACAACAAAAACCCCTGCTCTTCCAAATCTCTGAATGGTCGAAAAGAATGGTATTGAGATTTAGTGTACCGCGAATTAGTTGCTCCAGGTGCTGGAGTTGATTTGCAACTGATTCCCAGATCTCGTTCGCGGTTTTTCGTTTTCTTTTACCCGGCTCTTCTCGCCCATACTCTTCGGTTCTCACCACTTTATCAACGCGGCCAAAATACGTGTTCGAAATTCCACCAAAAGTTATTGTTGATTTGAATCCACTGAGAACATCGTCAACCCGTCAGCTAATATGGTGAGTGGTCTTGTGGCTGAACTGCAGTAACGCTGTGATTACTAACACTTTCGCAGTCTTCTTCTCCAGCTCCAGGCGGTCAAAGAACCGATTTGAAACGTCGTGCTAATGCCAAATCAAAAGCTCAGGCCCAATCTCAAACCCCAACTTCTACAGCATCTTTTGGAGGAAGTTCCAGTTCCCTTTTGAAATTGTACACCGATGAGGCACAGGGTCTAAGAGTGGACCCATTGGTTGTCTTGGTGTTGGCTGTCGGTTTCATTGCTAGTGTTATCATCCTACATGTCGTTTCTAAATTGGCTGGTAAGATGTTTGGTTAAAAAATTGCATGTACGTTATGGAAGCGAGGGTTTGTATATTAACAGTTGTTTGAAATTGAAATTACAAGAATGTCTATAATAATGAATAAAATTTATTGTAATTGTTTTTTCTATATTTATAGATCAACAAGTAAAGATTTCACAACCTCTAACACATGATCTTTATGTACAAAGTGCTTTTCAACACCATTTCTTGGGGCTTCAACTCTCCATTGAAACTCAGCTCCTTTCAGTTCAAGTAATTCCTCATATGCATATTTACTTTTCTCTTCCCATCTTTTACCACGGATCTCCAATTCCACTAATGGCCAATTCTTCCCCAACACCATAATGATTGGAATCCCATGCATTCTTGCATTATTCATCTTTGCACCGAATCCAAACTTCTTTGAAGGTCTTAGATCCTCCATTATACTCAACTCTGATAGTTTCCCTTTCACGTCCTCGGTGTTTTGCGGATCATTTTGAGGAGATTCAATCAAACAAATTTGATATGGACTTATACTCGATGGCCAAACCAAACCTTCTTCATCCCTAGTCAATTCAGCAATCCCGGCAATGATTCTCGAGACACCAATCCCGTAACAGCCCATTTCATATGGGGCCATTTTATTATCAGATGTGGCAAAAAAAGCCTTCATTGGTGTTGAATATCTTGTTCCCAAATAAAAAGTATGACCAACTTCAATAGCATTAATACCATGTAATTTCCCCTCCAAACATTCAGAACAATATTCTCCCTCCACGGCTTCAACTAGTGGTATATCAGTGATCAAAGAGAAGTTGTTTTTTTGGAATGTAGATACTGGGAAATCTGGTAAATCTGTACGATCATTTACTCTAAGATCCATTATTCTAATGAATTTTTTCCAGATCAAATCATCTTCATTCTTGGTGAAATCTTCAATCAACTTCTTTGGGTCTTCATTCAATGTACTTAAATCAACATCTTCAATACAATTTTGTAAAAAATTAGGAACAAATTCTCTATCGTTGGGGAAATAAGCAGAAATCAAACTTTCACCATCTTTAGTCAATGCATATTTAACACTGGCATTCAAGGCATATTCACCTTCTTCAGGGTACGATATCGTTTTCTCAACATTGGAAACATAATCACAATGGTCACATTTAAACAATAAATCTTCACCACTTTTATGAACATAATGCCATTCTTGACTTAGATTCCCTCCAATATCTCCAGAATCCGCTTCAGCTCTGACAAATGGTACTTTTAAATCACTGAAAATCTTATAATATGCATCATTAACCTTATGAAACATTTCCATGGAACTCTTCTGATCAGCATCAAAGGAATAGGCATCCTTCATTATGAATTCTCGACCTCTAAGAAGTCCACCTCTCGGTCTTTTCTCAAATCTGTATTTTCTCGAGATCTGGTATGTCAACAAGGGTAAACTCTTGTAATTAGGACCTGCATTCTTTATTAATTCAGTGATCTCCTCCTCGTGTGTAGGTGCTAGGCAAAAATCCTCCTTGTCTTTATCATTAATCTTCATCTTGAACAACTCCGTATTCGACCAACGACCAGACTTCTCCCAAAGTTTCTTCGAACTTATACTACTCAGCTCAAATTCCTCACCACCAATCTCATCCATACGGCGTCTGATAATGGCCTCTACTTTCCTCAAGACTCTGAGTCCCAGCGGAAGCCAATGCACTGTCCCCGCAGAAGGTTGATTGACATAACCAAGATCTTGCAGTAGTTTATGTGTAGGGATGGAGGATACTGGTAATTGCTTGGGGTTCTCGAGTTTCTTAGTGAAAATATGTTGAGATACGAGCTTGGAATACAGTCGTACAGAAGGTTTGATATGTGATCTTGTGAGTATCATTAGGCCTTGGTGATCTTTTTCTCTCTTTGTAAAGAGCTTTGAAGTACTCAAAAACTGAGTTTCATCACCGAACGCGAATTCAAATCAAATCTTTTACCCATAACCAGAGAAATATCAGCAAAAGAAAAAGAGCTACAATTATCTTGATTAACTAGCACTAAAAGCAAATATAATTATCAAAATTGGAAAGCTATTAAACTAGGAACTAAAAAAGCACGTAAAACAGGTAGTATGAGGATATATGTGGGACATGGAAACTATTTATAGGAGAAACACTCTGTTTAATCAACTTCTTCCATTTCAGTTTCAGCAGCAACTTCAGCAGATGGAGCAGAAGTAGTAGCTTCTGGTTCAGCAGTTTCTTCTTCAGCATCTTCATCAATGTTCAAACCTAAAGAGATCAATCTGTTGATTCTAGTAGCAAAGTTGGTTGGTTCTTCTAAAGTGAAACCTGAAGTCAACAAGGCAGTTTCGTATAACAAAGTAGTCAAATCTTTGACAGTACGGTCTTGAGCACCTTCAGCTTCAACTTTATGTTTCAATTCTCTGATAATCTTGGATTTTGGAGAGATTTCGAAAATCTTCTTAGAAGACATGTAACTAGACATGGAAGAATCTCTCAAAGCTTGAGCCTTCATGATTCTTTCCATGTTTGCAGACCAACCGAATTGAGCAGTTCTGATAGCAGCTGGAGCATCACCTAATTTGTCAGAGACAACAACTTTTTCAACTTGTTCACCCAAGATTTCTTTCAAAGCTTTAGCCAAGTTTTCAAATTCAGCTTCTTCTTTTTCTCTAGCAGCTTTTTCTTCTTCGGTTTCTTCAATTTCGAAATCTTTAGTAATATCAACCAATTTCTTGTCTTCAAATTCTTTCAATTGAGTGAAAGCATATTCATCAATTGGATCAACCAAGAATAAAACTTCAAATCCTTTAGCTTTCAAAGCATCCAAGAATGGAGATTTTTCAACAGCCTTCATAGATTCACCAGTGATGTAGTAGATGTTCTTTTGAGTATCTTTCATTCTGGTAACATAGTCAGATAAAGAAGTAGTTTCTTCACCAGAAGTAGTAGAGTTGTATCTCAATAATTTAGCCAAGGCGGTTCTGTTTTGAGAATCTTCATGGACACCCAATTTGATGTTTTTGGAGAAAGCAGAGTAGAATTTTTCAAATTGTTCAGAATCTTCAGCAATTTCATTGAAAGTTTCAATCAATTTCTTGATGATGTTCTTTCTGATAACCTTCAAGATCTTGTTTTGTTGTAAGGTTTCTCTTGACAAGTTCAATGGTAAATCTTCAGAATCAACAACACCTTTAACAAAAGATAACCATTCTGGGATCAATTCTTCAGCTTCATCAGTGATGAAAACACGACGAACGTATAACTTGATGTTGTTCTTCTTCTTCTTGGATTCGAAAAGATCGAATGGAGCTCTCTTTGGAATGAACAAAATAGCTTTGAATTCTAATTGACCTTCAACAGAGAAATGCTTAACGGCTAATGGATCTTCCCAATCGTTAGAGATGGATTTGTAGAAAGCATTGTACTCTTCTTGAGTGACTTCAGATGGGTTTCTAGTCCAAAGAGGTTTGGTCTTGTTCAATTCTTCAATTTCAGTGACGGTTTCTTTGACCTTCTTTGGTTCTTTCTTTTCCTTTTCTTCATCTTCATCAACTTCTTCTAATTTAGCCTTCTTGTCTTCTTCATCTTTCTTTTCTTCTTCAGTTTCTGGAACTTCCTTTTCGACTTCCTTGCGGACAACCAATTGAATTGGGTAAGAAACGAATTCAGAATGACGTTTGATGACTTCTTTGATTCTCTTCTCTTCCAAGTATTCTAATTGATCCTCCTTCAAGAATAATCTGATGATGGTACCTCTTGGGATTCTTTCATTTACTTCATCCAAAGTAACAGTGAATTTACCACCAGCGTTAGATTCCCAGATGTATTGTTCATCATCATTGTTCTTAGAGATGACTTGGACAGAGTCGGCAACCAAGAAAAGGGAGTAGAAACCAACACCGAATTGACCAATCATGGAGACATCGGCACCAGCACTCAAGGCTTCCATGAAGGATTTGGTACCAGATTTAGCAATGGTACCCAAGTTGTTGACCAAATCAGCCTTGGTCAAACCAATACCAGAATCTCTGATTTCCAACACTTTCTCTTCTGGTTTTGGGGTGACTCTGATGAACAACTCTGGTTCGGTCTCCAATTGAGATTTGTCGTTCAAGGACAAGTATCTAATCTTGTCAAGGGCATCAGAGGCGTTAGAGATCAACTCTCTCAAGAAGATTTCCTTGTTGGAGTAGACGGTGTTGATGATCAAACTCATCAATTGAGTGATCTCGGCTTGGAACTCATAGGACTCGGCTTTAGACATTGTGGACGATTTTCGCTGTTTGTTCTTGGGTTTCAAGTTCAAGAGCGTTAAGGATAAAAAGTGAGAATTTGCCGCCGTTTTTATACGCCCAATTTTTTCAACTCTCAACGTTTTCCACAGTTGAAAAATTCAATCTAGAAAGTTCCATCGCTAGATAAATTGGAAAAAAAACACACAATAGAAGATTCGAGTTTACAGAAAAATAGAGAAATACTAGAACAGCCACGGAATGCGAGGGATACGTAGATCTGTAAAGGATAAGCTGTCGCCTCTTCAGTGTTAACGCCCAGTCTCTGAGTCTACCAGTGCAACGCTCAATCACAAGGTAGGAATGGTTCCCGTACAGGCTAAATTCGTTACGAGCCCTGCGATGATGACTAAGATTATTGGGGATGTTTATGTAATAATTCGCGAAATATCAATATCGTTGCAGTCTAGCATCAAACTCTAGAGCCTCAAGGTCAAAACGGCTGATAGAAGTCAGACATAGAGTTGACAGTAGCGATCTCGACAAGTCTTCACCCCTTTTAGGATGTAAAAACAATACATGTTTTTTTCACCCTTTTTTTGTTGGAAACAGTATCACTGTTGTGTTAAAAGTGTCCTCAATGTTCTAAATAATCAAGGGGTCCAGCTGTCAAATGAGAGCAATAATTGTAATTCTCACCAGTGGCTACGGGTTATTCTCAAGTATGAAATGTTTGTCTCAACTCCACATAGTAGCCCATGTCAAGAATATGCTTTACATTTCCATAGGATATTAGAGTCTAGTCCTGTAATAGTTTCTATGTACCCCATATTAGCAAAAATGTCAGATCTATATATCTGGTTCTCTGGATCATAGATAAATTGTAACCGACAAGCAATCCAAAAGTTCTCAACTTCTACTGCATATATCTACGTAATGGCTTCTGTCATAGGTGAGGTTAATTTCCCTTCTACCCCTTGTGCGGTTTTTAGTGGTGTAAAGCAAACTTTGTTATTATAGCAAGCCAACATGTCATACATAGCAAATATGCGCCATGACCTATAATATGATGAGAATAAAGTGTATATAAGTAGTTGAAATGATCCCTTTGTTTCTTGATGCTTCCAATCTTTCCCTTGCCAATCAAACCTATAATCAACAATGCTTTCCAGACAATTATTCAAACAATCCGTGATCATCACTTCTCGTCCTGCCACAAGGGCTTTGTACCCAACTTTGTACACTTCTACACGTCAGTATTCCATTATGGATGCTGCTAAGCAAAAATTGGATGAATTGAACCACAAGGTTGGTAAAGTTGCCGCTGATGGGTTACAAAAAGCAGAAAATGTCACTGAAGAAGTTAAAGAATCCGCTGACAATTTGAAGAAGACCACTGCTGATAATGGTGAAGTTGTGGAAGGAGTGAAGAGAAATGTTAAAGACACTGTGAATGAGACCGCTAAATCTGCAGAAGGTGTCAAGCAAGATGCAAGACAGACAAAGGCTGATTTGAAAGATACTGCTGCACAATATGCCAATCAAGCCAAAGATTCCGATGCTGGTGTTAAGTTTGAGAAGGCTGCTCAACATGCCAAAGAAGGATTTGAAGATGTTAAAGAGGAGGCCAAGAGAAAAGTCAACTAATTTAATTCATTATTACAACAAGATTGATGATATGATTTACTTACGTCGTACTTGAGATAACTACTGCATAATGGTGTATACAAGGATCACTACAAGATATGAATTATGAATAACTCTGTAGAAATGGACTAGTCTAGAATACGACATTCATTAGCTAAATAACTTTATCATTTGGTAAAATATTCATTAAACAGAACACCCAAACTAGGTAATTTTCTTGTTTTCATAACATCATCGTGATAAACTGTTGTACGTCCTTTTTGTAAATCATTATTATAGTTTTCATTATCATCATCATCATCGTCATCGTCATCATCACTGATTGCATTTTCATCAATGTCATCATCATATGGATTTTTAGAATTCTCAATATTAGTCGTCTTATTACTATTAACAAGATTTGACCTTATTGAGGAAATACTTTCTTTTCTTGTTGATCGAACTTCACTGAAAAGGTTTGATCTTATTGAATAAAGATTTTGATATATGGAATTGGATGATTGTAATGATGAAAAGGATTTTGATCTTATTGAATCATTAGAAACAAAGGAATTTGATCTATTCTTGATCATTGAAATTGCACTTTGTTGTCTCATTGGTAATTGATGATGATGATGATGATGATGATGATGATTTGGATGATGGTTGGAAGATGAAACCAAAGTAGATGATCGTTGACGTTGTGAATGTTTTGGGAATGGATTCACCGTGAATGATTGTGAAAATGATCTTTCCTTCAAGGATAATGATTTGTACATTGGGGTATGTAATGATACCGAGTATTGACGACTCGATTTTCTCTTTGGAGTGGTATGAGAATATATTTGTTTGACATCAACACTTTGTGATCTTTTCACCACAGGGGCAGGAAGGTTGGTGTTTTGTTCCAAAAGGTCTATTCTTGATAAAATTTCACCTTCAGTTCTTGTTGGTAAAAGAATACTTAGCTCAGTAAAGCTTAATGACCTTTGACGTCTTTTCAGCAAGAGTTCATCCTCTTCTGGGGTCCAAGTGAGCCCTGAGGTCTCTTCAATCTCTGTTGGTGTTGTGATCAAAATCTCATGGGAAAGTGGTGTAGTAGTAGTAGATGTGCTTGAAGTGGTGATATTAGGAACCGCTGAAGAAGCAGAGAGCGGGTCTGTGGGGTTAATATCCTCTTTGGTCTTTTTCGAGTTGAAACTCCACTGTGTATAATTTGGTGGAGGTGGAGCGGCTGTTGTCTTCCTGGAGGTTGGTGTAGGTGCCAAGGACTGAACGCTTTCCGGTGACGCTGACGGGGAGGTGGATGACTTGTTAGAGCTTGTTTGTGGAGTGGAGGCGGACGAGCTGTTGTTGTTGTTATTGTTGACGGCCGCGGTGTTGTTGTTATTGTTGTTGTTGTTCTCTGTTGCAGACTTGAGCGAGCCTGAGCGCAGTCGTCTCCATCTGAACTGGCAGGCGTTGGGTGTTCTGTGGGCGAAATGCGATGCTATTTCTTTCCATCCGAGTTTCTGTTCCTCTTTCAAATGTCTTAAGAGCAAGTCATCCTGAGGATCCCAAGACGAAGGTGTTCTAGAAAAGACACGGAGCTTGACGTCTGAGGACTCTGTCATGTTCCTGTTATCCTATCTGTGCTTTGTTGCAGGGAGGATTTTATTCTCGGAAACACGTAAACCTGTGTGACTTTGTTGCAAGTGGGTTGATCTCGAGATGAGGCGATGAATCAGAGAGAGAGAGCGGATCAAGATGAGAAAGACTGTCGGGGCCAAAGCGCGCGAGTGAGCTGGTGCGCAGTAGTAGTAAAGATCACAGACGTGTATGTCGACGAGCCAAGTAGAAGAGTGGTCTCAGATAGTCAGCACCTGGTGTGGATTCCTGCTAAATTTTAGTGCTGTTCGAAGCGACTTTTCTCGCTATCTTCGAGGGTGAAGAAAGTGGTCGCACAGTGGCGGTACGCGCAGCATGTCATCTCCGCGTGCGCCTACCGAACTGCCTTTTCTGGTCCTTTTTTTTTACACTGCAATTCTACATATGTACACTAATTTGTATCATAGCATCGTTATATTGGTCTATCATTAGCTCATTACATCATTAGTCAACCTTCCAGGCATTCGTGTCGTCCGTGGCACTGAACAGTTCGACGCTGTACAACACCAGCGTACTAAACATGTTGATCCAGTTCCAAAACAACCATGGATGTACAATCACTTCATTTTTAGCACGCTCTTTAGCATCTTGGATCCACCATCCATATATACATAGCTCATCATCCAATAGATTGGAATATTGCATCGTAAGATGTGTATAGATTGCAATCACGATACAGGGGCTAAAGGCATAGATGTATCTCATTGTTCTTGTTGATGGTTGTGGTGTCTTTAAAGCTGGGATGATTCTAGTTGCTGCATAGAAAACAGAAACTCTGTAAGCCAAGATGAAAAGAATTGATGGGGTGATTGATTTGGATGCAATTATCAAAAATTCAATAACTGTTTGGAAAGAATTTGGAATGTTTAGAGTGATAGTTGATAATAATTGAGTAATAGAATCTGTTAAAAAGGGGCTCAAGGCATGGAAATATTCTTGTTTGATTTGAGCAGAAGTGGTTGATACTAAAAAAGTGATTTCATTGGATGCCAATTTTGATAATTCAGGAAATGTTTCATAAATACATCTAACGATATATGCAAATAACAATGAGCTTTCAATTGTAGAACCTTTTTTGGAAATGATTCCAAATAATCCAACACCACAACAAAAGGTCAAGATTGCACCAATTAATGAAGAAGATAATGAACTTATTTCAATTGATGAAGAATAAATTCTATAAAGAAAATATAATGAAGTTGTTATGATTCCACCAGATGATAATAAATTAACAATGATCCAACTATCAGATTTATTATTTTTCAACCAAATAAAAGTTTGACCAATTGATTGAATTGATAAAATAGTGGATAAACCTTCTAATAAAGTAAATAATGGAGTTGAATTAACAATGAAAAATCTCCAAGGTTTCAAAGCATAGTAATAAAACTTCAAGTTTTCATTTTTCAAATCATCTAGCCCATATTTATTATCTTTAACTTCTTTGAAAAGTGACAAAAAAATCATCAAGAAACTTGGAATGAATAAATGTTGAGAATAATAAATTAATTGAATCAAATAATTTTTTTTGAAAATCAACTTGAGGATAGTTAAAACCCCATACAAGTTGAACAAGGTGACACTGAATGCGAGTCCACAATAAACACCACCAACTTGGAATGAGATAGGGATTGTGAGCACGATCAAACAAAGGTATAAAGTAGTGAATAATACGCTCACTGTTTTTATTATGGGTTTATAGAGCATATTGTTGTTTGTGGATATGTGACTTTGTAGTAGAGGAATGTTGAGGACAAAGAGACGATGAGAAATAAGATTAACAAGTGACAGAAGTGTTTGTTTCAGTGTTTGAATAATAATTTCATGTTTTTTTATATCTCCAAAACAAGTGAAATTAAAAAATAAAGACAGAAAAAAAAACAAAAGGGAGTTAAATGATTGGGAAATGGCCGCATTCGGAAACTACGCAATCTGGTAATCGCTAGTGTGACCCTGCCTTACTGTGTCGGCAGAACCACCCTCGCAGGGACCGAGAGACTGAAAACGGCGTTATTACCGAAAAGTAAAACCGGCTGAACCTCTTTGCATACGAACTTGCCGCTACTAGCCATTGTGGGTTTTTTTTTTTTTGGCTTCTCGCTGTGAGTTAGTAAGCGGGCGCCGCCTGTCTCCGTTTGCACAGTTGGCTGAGACTCCAGAGATAACACGGCTAAGAGTTGAGTGTGGATATAGGGGGGAATGGGTGACAATGGGGGTGGTGGTGGTGATAGCGGTGATAGTTGTTGTAGAAGCCGGTAGAAAGTAAAAGCTAGTGGTAGAATCAGTTCAATTATCCCTAAATTGACGGGCTTACAACGGACTTAACCATCCCAGCTCGGTAGGAGCATGCACCTCCCCCAAAGAAGGAAATTATAAATACTACGAGCATCTCTTGCTCATTTCAGGAAAAATTTCTGGAAACTTTGCAACTCTTGACAACTACTTTGTTGTTTGGTGAAAGTATACCGCTAGCCTAGTAATAAACACCATGACAGAGCAGTCACAGTCGACACAGGAGACGTACAACAAGGTACCCTCCACCGACGACATCCCTCTCAACGGCAATGCCAACAGTGAGAATTATTCCTCGTCTTCAAACTCTTTAACCGATGCCGCTGCTGAACCACAAGCTATCAAAGCACCAGCTAGAAATGACAACAGCAATATCAATAATGACAAGTTTGTCGATTTGGAAAGAAACAGAACCCATGAAGATGATGATGAACCATACGAATCCGAATTACATCGTGTTGAATCACAATCACAAGCTTCTAGACATCTTTCCAGAGCGATGACTGGGTCTCAATTAACTGCTGAAGAAATTAATGCCAATGCCAAGACACCAATGCCTCCAATGGGTCTTAACAAGGAAATCCCAACTTCTTTCCCAGACCCAGAACCATATACTGTGAGTTTTAATGGGCCTGATGATCCGCTTCATCCACATAATTGGCCCTTGAAGAGGAAGATTGCAATGTGTGCATTGATTGGATTCAATACAGCAGCTGTTGCATGGGGGTCTTCTATTTATTCCAGTGCTATTTTATTTGTTTGTGAAGAATTTGGAGTTGGACAAGTTGTTGGAACTTTGGGGACTTCATTATATGTTTTAGGATTTGCCACAGGACCAGTTGTATGGGCACCATTATCTGAATTATTTGGTAGACGACCAATTTTAATTATATCATGTTTAGGATTTACATTATTTCAATTTGCAGTTGCTACTGCTAAAGATTTTCAAACCATTATGCTTGGAAGAGCATTTGGTGGGATTATTGGTGCAGCTCCTTTAGTTGTTGTTCCTGCTTCATTTGCTGATTTATTTGATAATCGTTCAAGGGGTAAAGCTATCACAATTTTTTCCATGATGGTTTTCTGTATGCCAATTATTGCACCTGTTGCAGGATCTTTTATTTGTTATTCCTATTTGGGATGGAGATGGGTTGAATATATCACTGGTATAATGGGTGGTGCAGGGTTGTTGTTTATTGTTTTATTTTATCAAGAGACTCATCATCCAATCATTTTGGTTAATAAAGCAAAAGAAATCAAGAAGAGAACTGGGAATTGGTTGATTCATGCTCCACATGATGAATTTGAATTGAATTTAAAAGATATTGTGGAGAATAATCTTTCAAGACCTTTAAAAATGCTTGTTCGAGAACCAATTTTATTTTTAATTTCCTTTTATAATGCCTTTATTTATGGGATTTTATATCTTTTATTATCAGCATATCCAATTGTTTTCAAAGAAGGATATGAAATGCAAGGAGGTGTTGCTGAATTACCATATTTAGGATTGGCATTGGGGATGTTTTTCGGTGGATCATATTGTTATTTTGCTGAACATTTTTATATTAAAGCCATTACTAAGAATGGTGGGAAACCTGTACCTGAAGCTCGATTATATCCATTATTTGCCGGGGCAATTGCATTTCCTGTTGGATTATTTTGGTTCACATGGTGTGGGAATTATCCAGATAAAGTTCATTGGATGGCACCAACTGCAGCTGGTGTTTTCATTGGGTTTGGATTATTGACTATTTTCAATCCTTCGATTAATTATATCATTGATACTTATTTAGTATTAGCAGCTAGTGCATTAGCTGCGAATACATTTTTGAGATCAAGTGCAGCTTGTGCTTTCCCCTTGTTTGCCACGCAGATGTTTGAAGGGATGGGAGTGAATTGGGCTGGGTTATTATTGGCTTGTATTGGATTTGTATTAGTTCCTGTTCCATTTTTGTTTTTTGTTTATGGGAAGAGAATTAGATCCAAATCCAAGTATGCTTTTGTTATTTGATTATAAGATATCAAATAAATAATTACTATTGGATCATAGATGTGTTAACAATATATCATAATGTGATCAAATTATACCATTCAAGACTATGATTATACTAGAGATCATATAGATCTTTCAATACCACTACATGAATAAGACTTGAAAAAAATCTTTGTTTTATATAAAATTTTGCATTAGTACCTAGTGATATTTTTTAATAAAAATGATTATAATAAAGAGATGTAATTAGGTCTGGTGGTGGTTATGATGATTATAGTTGATTAAAGAGATGAATATTATTATTAGCTTTATTGTTTTAATGATAACCACCAGGGTTTAACCGGAGTTTTTAACTTGACACAAAAAAGTTGCATAACCACTATTATAACCACAAGAGTTGATTCTGAGGTGATGGAAACCCCGAGACAGAGGTATATAAGCAGTCCGAGACTCCTGGATGTGTTGATATTGATCAATCTATAATCAATTGATTATAAATATCATTGAATAAATCAACTAATCATTAATATGAACAATCAAGTCGTCTTACCACCGTTCCATACACTGTTCTCAGAGTCTACAGAGTTGAAATGTCCCTGTTGTCATCACAGTTTCCATCCTTCACAGGCAGAGTCGCACGTTGTTCATAACGGCCAGCAACTTGGTGGTTCATATCCATCATTGTATAACAACCGATCTCTTTCAATTTCCAGTACAGATGAGAGTATACGTTCCCTTTCGAGATGTCCGTCTGTGTCGTCTTCGAGATCCAGTATCAGTGAGCTGGAAAGAGACGTGACTGATTTCCTGACGAGTGTGCAGAGAAGGGGTGTAACAGTAGAGCCCAAACAGGAAGACAAGAGTGGAGAGTCTATGAACAAGAGACTGAGACTGAGACCGAAACCGAAACCGAAACCATTAGAGACAGCGAGGGTGTGTCATGAGGACAAGAACAAGAGTAAGCAGACGAGAACGATCAAGCCCCATCTCACTGGGAGATCCAAGAGACAGCGAGTCGGGCCCAGCTGTGATCTGTGCCGGTCCAAGAAGATCAAGTGTGATTCGTATGTTGTTATATTGAGAGAGGATGTTGGTGAGGATGAGTATAGGTTGAGTACAAAGAACGAAGTTGTGGATGAAGAGGTTGTGAGCGAGTTTTTGAGTGTGGAGGAGAGGGAGGACAAGTACAAGCTGTTGTTCAGTGGTGGTAAGTTGCTCAAGTTTAGAAATTGTTCCTACTGTGAAGGTAAGGGGCTAGAGGCCGAGTTCACCAAGGGGTTCACCAAGGACGATGTGATGATGTTCAATTTCATGAAGAGTATGAGAAAGAAGAGAAAGTGATGTTGATTATTCATTAGTTATTAAATATTAAATATTGATTATTGATTAGTTATTAGTTGATAGTTGATAGTTAATTGATTATTGATTATTAGTTATTATTAAATACTAATTATTAGTTAGTTATTAGTTATTAAATATCAGTTAGTTATTAAATATAAAAAGTAAACAGTATCGTATAAATTCTCAACAGATAAAAATCAAATTAAATAAAGAATAAAAGAATAAAATAGAGAACTAAAAGATAGAAAGAATAAAAGAAAATAAAAGAATAAAATAGAAAGAATAAATAAATAAATGCCCCTCAACACCATCCAGCACACCATCGACAAGCACAGGGCCCAGAACACCTACCTGGACCCGCAAACCTCTGTCAAATGTGTCCAAGATCTCAAACCCATCATCATCACCAACAACAACAACCCTCAAGAAAACACCGACAGAGCCATCCTCCTACTCGCCACTACTCTGCGCTTCAGCAAACCCAATGACGACCTGGTGCCTCTGTTTGACGAGCACTTGTTCCATGCCCTGCTCTCCACTGTCCAGAAATCCACACGGGGAGAGCTCATCATTGCCATTCTCAGCATCATTTTGAACGTGTTGAATGGTGAACTCTTTGTCAATGTTGATGTTGATGATAATAATAATGATCACATTGTCGCCATTTTGAATGCTGTGAACGCCCATCTCCAGATCTTGGACGTGCTCGCTGCTAAACTATACATTGAGAACATTGAACTCATTGTCCACTCTTTGGATTTCATCTCTGCTTTTATGAAACTTGACCATACAAAACTAGATTCAACAACCCATTTAATCCAATTCATCCTCTCTTTAAGGAAATCAGAGTTTTATCTCTTGATCAACAATTATATCAACGATTCAAGATTTGATAAAATCCTTCAACAACCAATCTTTAACTTTATGCAATCAAGTCTTGAAACTTTGCAATTGTTAAATACATGGAATCTTGACACAAATTCCCCATATCAAAACGATTTAATCAATCAAGTCATCAATGAATTATCTAAAACTGGGAAATCCATGGAAAGACAATACATCATCAAGAATTTCTCAATATTACAATTAATTGATCTTTCTCATTTCTTGGAAAGTACAAATATCACCTTCAAAAAGGCATATCATGAACAATTACTATTCACTCTAAACAAATCTCAAATATTCCCCCTGACAAAGATATCTGCTCGTATCACTGATTTGTTAATGTCCATATATGATGATAATTCCATTGGTTTCCCACATTTGCAAAGACATTCATCATGTCTTAAAGATTTATTACACTATAATTTGATTTCAAAATTTTTGGAAATTTGGATTGAATCAAAAGCTGAAGAAAATGATTTAATCACTTTATTCCCCTTGTTAAATATCCTTTTACAAAAAATTAATGATCAAATCGATCCAGAAGTGGAAATCCATACAATTGATAAAATTTTATCAATTTTCCAAAAAATAACATACAAAGATTTACGTGATATTCAATTAACAATTTTTAAATCAAATATTTATAAATTAACAAGTAAAGAAACTTTGAAATTTGATGAAATATTAAAAGATCAAGTTTGGGATTTTGTTAAAAATCAAAGATTTTTACAATTAGCAAAAGGGTTTTGGGGGTATTCAGATTTACCATTTGTTAAAAATTCTCAACAATTATCAAATTCAAATTCTGTTTATTTCATTATATTATCACCAAATTTTAAACAATTATTATACAAAGAATATAAATTCAAAACTTCAAATACTCCAAATATTGATAAAACTGGAATTGCTATTGATATAACTTCAATTACAAATTTTAAAATTAATGAAATTCATCAATTGGATAATTCAAAAATTGATCAATCTGAACAATCAAATTCAAATTCAAATTCAAGACTTATTAATTTAGTTGATAAAACAATTATAAATAAAATCACTTTATTGAATAGGAAAAATAAAGCTTTATTCACTTTTTATGCAAGAAAACAAGATTCTTTAATTTGGTTAGATGGTTTGAATTTATTAATTGGTCATAATCAACAAGTTTCTGATGATTTAAAATTCCAAATTAATAAATTGTTTGAAATTAGGAAAACTGTTCAATTATTGAATTATAATGATCATTCAACCAAAATTATCAATGATGATGATGAGAATGAGAATGATGATTTGATACAAACTGATGAAAATATTACTTTGGATTATTTGGAAAAATTATCAACAGGTTTTTATTATACATAAAGAATAAAACTTTTTTTTCATCTATTTTTTCTTCAATTTTTGTCTCTTGATTGTACGTTCTTGATCTTTAACCCTATCAGTTTTAGTCTTTTTATAACCACGTTCTCCAATCTCCTCTCTAGCTTCCTTTTGCTTTCTTTGTTTACTGTTTAATTTCTTCTTTTGATCTTTCAACTCCCTTTTTTTATCAGATTCACTTTCAAACCATGTTCTCTTTGGTCTGGATTCAATCTCATTCTTATACCGTAACATATTCTCCCCCTTACGTAACTCCATCTCTGCTGAAAGCATCTCCTTTTCGGCCTTTTCCTCATCAATAATCTCTTCAACAACAGACTCTTTGGAACTAATCAATTTATTAATCTCTTCAACTTCCTTCCAATTAACTTCACGACCAACTGTTTTACCAACCCTATGATTTGGATTCTCTGCAACACTCTTAATAGCATCCTTCACTATAGATCTTTCTCCTGATCCTTCACCAACAAATGAAATGGATTTACCCTCACGACCACCTCTAGCTGTTCTACCAACTCTATGCAAATAAACTTCAAAATTCTTGGGCATATCAAAATTTATAACAACTTCAATCTTTGGAATATCTAAACCTCTTGATGCCAAATCTGTACAAATCAAAATCGGTACTGTCAAATTTTTAAAATTATTAATGGATGAAATACGTTGTTCTTGAGTTAATGATCCATGTAATTCTGATACTTTTAACCCCAATAACCCTAAAATGATTCTCAATTTATGTGCCAATTCTTTTCTTGCAACGAAAACCACTATTCTTTGATCCTTGGTGAATTTTTTCAATATATTAAACAAAATTGAAGGTTTTAAATGATCTCTTTTCCTAATACGAACAAATTCTTGTACTAATCCAGAAGCTGCTTGTTTTGGAGGATCAATCAAAATTCTTACTGGAGATCTTAATGATAATTGAACCAATTGTTTAATCTTGGAATTCATTGTAGCTGAAAATAACAAAGTTTGTCTCTTTGTTGGTAAAATTTCTAAAATCTCTGTTAATTCCTTTTGGAAACCTTCTTCCAACATTCTATCAGCTTCATCCACAATTAAAATCTCCACTGAATCTGCACTAAAACTTGCAGAATTCCTTAAATGATCAATGAATCTACCAGGTGTTGCAATAACAATATCTGGTCTTTGTTTTAATTCTTGTTCTTGTTGTCTTAAATTTAATCCACCAACTGCTAATCCAAAATTTAAATTAGAAACATATTTAGCAATTTTTTTACCAACATCAGAAACTTGAATAGCTAATTCTCTTGTTGGTGTCAACACAATAACCCTAGTAGAGGCAATCTTAGATGGTTTATATAATAATCTTTCAATAACTGGAGTCATATAAGCTGCAGTCTTACCAGAACCTGTAACGGCACCTGCAATAATATCTTTACCTAATAAAGCAATTGGAATCGTGGCACTTTGAATAGGGGTAGGTTTTGTATAACCTAATGCAGCAAGACCTTTAAGAACAGGACGTGATAAATCCAAAGTGTTGAAAGTTTTATGAACTTGCTTTTTAGCATCTTCAGCTTCTTTGATTGGAGCATAGAATTTAGCCATCTCCTCTGGAGTATCTTCTTCATCTTTTTCCTCATCATCATCATCGTCATCGACTTGGTCTAGAGGATGTTGTTGCTCTTCATCATCATCTTCTTCTTCTTCTTCTTCTTCTTGCCCAGCCTCTTCTGGTTTAGAAGACCCCATACCGAACCCATCCATAGCTAGATCGTCATCATCTTCATCTTCATCTTCATCCTCCTCCCCTTGATCCTCTTCATCACTATCATTCTGAACCCCGGCAATAGCACCAAGACCACCTTTTCTTCTAATAATACCATCAAGATCAACATCTCTTCTTTGTTCATCCTGTTCATCACCTTTGAAATCCCAGCCTTGGAAATCCGTCGAGATCTCTTCACCATCCATATCGAAATGGAAATCTGGGTTCATATCAGCACGCTTCAATTCATCTTCTTTATCAAGCTCTTCAACTATTTTACCCTTTTTAGACTTTTTTGTCTTCTTACCAACTACTGGTTTCGCATCCTTCTTAATTTCTAACACCTCGTCATCCGAGTCCAAATTCGGGATGTCATCATCTGAGTCTGAGATCGTAGGCACGAAATCGTCGTACTTGCCCATCTTGGTGTTGAAAGTTTCTAATAATTCAGAGAAATTACAAGTATATGAAAAGTTTCATCTCATCGCTTTGAATTTTTTTTTTTTTAGATGGATTTGTCCGGGGCTGCATAACCTCCAAAATTCACACATAGTATAAACTTCGCCTAGAGATCTGTGTTGTTATTGCTGTTGTTGTCATTTTAAAGAAACTAAGAAATCACTGGAAATCATACCAATCTCATCCTTTTTACCACTCAAAATATAATGAACTCCCTGCGCACGTGGTCTGCCGGGTTCTCGAGAATACCGCAGTATCTGCCCGACCTGGATTTCAAGTCCGACCAGCTGGCCCCATCCACCATCTTTAAGCAGATTGTTATACTTCAGATATTCTACTATGTGACCGCGACAGTATCGTGTTACGCGGTGTCTGTGCTTCTCGGACTGTCGTTTAGCTTTGACTGGATCTTTTCGTGGGAACTCGTGTCGTTGGAGAACTCGTTGGGTGTGTATCTGGTGGGAATGTGGTTGTGTGATGCGTTTGTATGTGTGCTGTTTATGACTGTGATTGTGGGCAGAAGCAAGTTGGCTTGGGATTTCGCCCTCACGATACACTGTGTTGATCTGGTGGTTGTGTGGTGCTACACGGGGAAGTTCCCCTGGAGCCTCGTGTGGTGGTGTGTGCAGAGTGGGTCCAGTATCATCCTTGTGAGTTTGGGGACATGGACCTCGAGATGGAGAGAGCTTAGAGATACATTCTTTGAAGGATTGAACGACGCAGAGCTCGGGCAAGCAAGACACGCAATTGAGATGACAGATGCCACAACCACCACTGAAGAGAATTGATAGAGCATAGACGAGTTTGGGCATATAACAAAAAAATAATAATATAAGCTATTGTATAACAGAAAATTTTCAAATTTCAGTCATGTCTATAATGAGAGTGTATATTTTAACAACTACATTGATTATCTTGCACTGATCGTTCCACGAGACTCAGGGTGGTGGCTTTACGTCTCAGGATCCTGCCCCGGCCAGCCGGTGAGATCATTGTGGTTGTGCTGTTCATCGTGGAATAACTCTGGTCCCAGCCGAGAACAGTGTCGCCGTATTGTACACCATGGCTCTGGTCCTCTGGATCCACCACGCCAAGTTCCACTTTATCCACGATATCACCAGCCAATTGTTCAAACACAGATGCCACATTTTGCCCCGTGAGTGCAGACACCTTGACATAACGTACTTTATTATCACCACCATTACAACAACGCTTGATAAACTGTGCCACCTCTTCATCCTGGACAACCTCTGAAGGATCCATTTCATCAACCAGATCTAATTTATTCCCCACGAGCACCACAGTGGGCTCTTTCGTTAGTGCCAATGCATCTGCCCAAAAATCCCTCAGATCATTCAGAGTCCGTCTGTTACTAAGGTCAAACACCAGTACAACACCAGCACTACCACGGTAGTAACTCCTCGTCAATGACCGAAATCGCTCCTGCCCCGCGGTGTCCCACAATTGTAACTTCACTTTGGCTTCACCACCACCACCACCACCACCACCACTTCCAGAAACGGCTGCAGTCACCACTCGCGAGCAGAACTCCACCCCTATCGTCTGTGCTGATGTCATATTATTGATATCACCATCACCATCTTCGTCACCTTTCAACAATCTCTGCAAAACACACGTCTTCCCCGTCGCCGAAGACCCTACAATGATTATTTTAGCCAACAAATCGTACGGCTCCCTGTTTGACACCACAGACCGTGCCGTGCGTCCAGAGTCAACAGTATCCATCTTTCCACTTCTCTTTTTATACCTTTGTCTTATCAAAACTTCACTCTTTGATGTTGATCTTTACAAGAATCTATCAGTAAATTTATCAAAGACATCAGACACACGCTCATAACATACCGACGGTCTTTTGCGGTCTGGTAATAATCTATAGATAACACCAACTACAAGTTATTGAATCATTCATTCATTTATCCCTCGTGACACTGTCTTTAGTCACATCCCCATACAAATCATACCGTCTTTGATTCCTTAGATCCACATTCCGTCTAAAGTCATCAACTTCACCGAGATCCAGCTCAGCAACCAGGACTTCTTCATCTTTCGATGCTTCTTTCAACACTTTCCCCATCGGACTCACAATCATACTATGCCCATATGCCTTGTATTTTGCCTCGAGATCTCTTGCTGGTGAACACAGTAGTACAAAACATTGATTATCAATGGCTCGACCCCGAGCAAGTGCTTCCCAATGCAATGGACCCGTTGTTGTATTGAAAGCACCAGGATAAACCATCATAAATGAATTGAAAGGGTCTCTTGTAGCAACGTGAGCCACTTCAGGGAATCTCAAATCATAACAAATTCCTAATCCAACATTCCCAAATCCATTCAATTTGAAAACTGTGTTTTGATCACCTGCTCCAAGAACTCTTGATTCTTGAAATGAAATCTTACCAGGGATATCAACATCAAATAAATGTGTTTTGCGATGTTTAGCAATAATTTCACCATTTTGGTTGAAAACTAATGATGTATTAAATATCTGACCTTCACCATCAGATTCAGGAAATGAACCACCAACCAAATTGATCCCATGTTTTTTAGAAATCGATGATAAAAATTGTGTTGTTTCTCCCTGGGGGATCTGTTCACAATATTTTCTGAATAATTGTACAGAATAGGGTGAATTGAAACATTCTGGTAATACAACAAGATCTAATTTATCATTTTCTTTAACTGCTTTGTTTAATAATTGTGTCACTTTGGTGAAATTTTCATGCTTAACAGGTGATGTTTTCAATTGGAGTAAAGCAACTCTTAATATCTTAGACATTGTCAGTATAAGATTAGTGATCTTTTGCAGAAAGAGATTGTAAGAAAGATTAAAGAAGAGATAAAAGTAACAAGCTTTATAGGTGGTGTCTGGGTGTCGACATTTGATGTCTTCGGTTCGGGCACGATCTATAAACTTTCTATTTTCACTACAGTTTTTTATAGCAAAAAGCTTCTATTGGTATCTAGCAAAATGAATAAAATGAATAAGTAAGAACTGAAAACCGGTAGCAATGAATGAAATCCTGTAATATCTTCTAATAGCAAACAATCTAATAGATGTGTGTGTGTTTTTTCCCCTGTTTTTACTTTCACTAGAATTCATCTAGTTAATCATCTAATAATGATTCTATACTTTGAACTGAATAACGCCTGACCCTGAGATTGAACCAAATAACATAACCCTGAATATCCCATTTCAAAATTAAACAGATCCACTAGTTCTAATACCCAAACCTGAGAAGTTTGATCTTTCTTGTTGAGATTTTGATATTGAAGTTTGATCAATTTTAGAAATTGTTGTTGAAGTGGAACTATTTACACTTGATAAATCTTGACCATATTCTAATGTCTTTGTAGAACTGAAATATCCCGAATTATTGTCATTTGAATAATTCATAGAATTGGATATTTTATTTAATCTTTCAGAATTTTTCAAAATGGCTATTTCTCTTTTCAAATCTTCAATTTTAATATCCCATTTCCTCCAATTTTCTCTCTTAGATTTCTCAAATAATTTCAATTCACGATCTGTCATCCATCCAGATTTCTTCATACTGGAAAAAGTTTTCTCAAATTCTTCATGTTGTTTCTTTTGATAACTTAGGAATAATTTCAATCGATCTTGTGGAGATTCAGGGATTGTTATATTCTCTGGTTCGATTAAACTTACTTCAAACCTTTCATCAATGGAGATCGCTGGAGAGAACTGGGCATCATGTTGTGAACTTGGATCTGAAGATGGTGATATGAAGGCAGATCTTGGTGTTAAGAAATGAGACGATGTAGGGGTGTCATAGAGTTGTGGTGTCATTGGTGATGATATATTTCTATGAGTACGACGACTAGTATTGGTATTAGCAGTAGTAGCAGTGGTAATTGGTGGAGGTGTCGACGTCAGTATGTTTTGTTGTTTGAATCTGAATCCATCATCTAGATCTGTGGGAGTTCTTAAATTTGCCTCTGGTAGTGGTGGTAGAAGAGACTTTGTCTCTGGTATATCGTACTTCTCCATGTTAGGATGTGGGTGTGAGGATTGCAAAGAGGATGTAGTGTTCATGTTGATTCAAGTATGGAAAGAGACCATATAAAACCCTTCTTTTAATAAGTAAAGAATGAAAGAGCGAACAAGTGAACCTTCTCTTATAGACACAAACGAAAGGAAACGAAAAAGGGACTGACGGCAATTCTGGGTGATTAGTGATTAGCCAACCGTAACGAGGTAACGGGAAAGTGATATGTCACAATAATTCAACTTTTCTTGTTCGAGATGAGGTTCAATTAATTATTCAAATCTTGCAAGATCTGAGACAAAATCACCACTGCAAGAAAAACCAAAACTGAGATGAGGCAAATATTTCAAGGATAAATTTATCTATTCCACGGCACTTTGTCTTAAACAACAAAAAGGAGGGAGAAGTCTTTATCTCCTGTCAAACTTATCTCTCACTCTTTCTTATAATTTCAATTTCAAAAAGATTATAAAAGGGACTTCTTAAACCCCTCGAGGCCCACTTTCTGAAAATTTGAAAATTTCACCGGATTTTCGGCAGCGCAATTGCCTAATGCGGTATTGCGAAAGCAGCAGCGCAGCAGCCACCGCCAATTGGCGCAAAGAGCGTCCGAAAGCGGTAACCGCTTAATAACCTCTTCTGTGATTTTTAGCTTGTACATCTGACAAGTCAAATTTCACCTGTTTGAGTGAAGATCTGATGAGCATCTCTACGCTGTTCTAGACGTTCTAAAATCTAAATCCTGCACATCGTGCTATCAAATTAAACACATAATACAGAAATCTATGCGTTACTATATTTTGCATCTTTGAATATTCTAATTTTACTCTTTCAGAAAAAAGCCAACAATTCGTTAATCATGCTCAATATGTCAAACGTCTCCTTCTTCAGCGCGGGATCTTCTTGGTTCTCGTAATTGTAACTCAACTCCTCTCTATACCCATCTAAAACAAGCTTGGTATGCTCAATGCTAAACTCATGATTGTAAATCAAATCACCTTTTAATACTTCATCCTCAATAATTAACCAAGCTTTCAACACAGAAATGATTTGTAAATAATCTAAACCTGCTTCAATTTTTTCCAGATACAAATCATCAAATTTGTAATCGCCATTGATATCGGAAACTCTGACATCATATTTTGCTTCTGATTTCAAAATTAATCTCAAATTTTTCCCATCTTTATTCATTAGTTTATTAATCACTCTCAGTCTTTCAGTGGATTTAAAGGGCAAAAAAATCATCATTTGACCAAGCATCTTGACAATGTTTTTTTCATTACCTGTTTTAAAATATTTGAAAACATTCTTAAGGAAATAATCACCTTTTATAATCTCTATGCTGAGATCAACATTTCTTTTATCATTGAGAGAATCTAATGTTATGGACCCCAATTTCAAAAAAACTCTAAACCCCCATTCGCCCTTTTTCATCAATATTAACAATAATTGAAATCCTTCTTGTTGTAGGAAAATATCATATCCTTTACTCTCCGATATACATAACCCTAATGCATCCACTATATCTTCAATGGAATCATCATTGTTATTATCCACCTCATCTTGAGTTATCTCATGTGTGGAACCAATTATCCCATCTTGTAAAGTGTTTTGGGAATGATATTTAGATAAAGTGATAAGAAAAATTTCAATAGCGTAGGGGAATTTCTCACAAAAATTCCTTTTATTGATATTCACTAATTTGAAAACGACTTCATATAATATTTGTCTTAATTCCCAGGGCTCTTCATGTCCATCATTACTCAAAGAGAGTAATTCCAATACTTTCTCAGTTATTGGAGAATTTTGAAGTATCAATTTACTTTGATCATCATCATAATCACAAAGATTACTGATGATATCCAAAACTTGACTCCGTATTGGATGACGATGCAACAGTGATACTAGCGATCCGCTTTGTATGAGCCACAGTATGAGATCAAGTTGATGTGTTTGATATCTTGGATCGATCAAATCTGTAAAAGTGATAATAAATTGATTCAGTATATCTTCATTTGGATGATCACAAACTAGGGGCAACAGAGCTTGGAAGAGGTGGAATTGTGAAAAGAGTTCAGGTGATTCTGTGATGTTGGATAATGCCTTCAACTGTGCGTATAACTTGGTTTCTGACTCCACAAATCTGATCAAAGTTAGTATAACAAGTCAATCAACAGTAAAGATATTCATTCATATATGTGATGAAAACCACTCACTTCAACGGGTCATCTGGGTACTTGAGTCTCTGCTCTGTGTTTATCTGGGCCGTCTCCTGTATATCTCTTGCCAATTTGTCCAACCACTGCGAATCAATAACCAGATCGTCGGCGTGTCTTTCTGTGCTTTCAAACGAGGACTCGTCCAACCTCCGTCTTTTCAGCTGCAAACAAAAGCGTGTTAGTATATATTGCTTCTTCCTCATATGCATGTGTAAACAAAGGAACCACTCACATCACTCATCTTGCCCAGGACCCAGCTGATCAGTGGCAGGTTCTTTGACACAAAAGGGCAAACAAAATTGAACAAAGAATTGAAAGGCCGGATTTAGTTTAGTTTGTGTGTCCGGAAGAAAATTATTGTTATTTTTACCAGTGGTTTGCAGGGCCTAGAACTGATCTTTCATCTGCCATCTCAGTATAAAAGAGCAGGAATACGCTATGTTCATTCATCATGCGCAATGAACAGGGACCATGTTCGAAAAGAGCTCGGATTGTCTTAGATAGCATTGGCCTAATCAGATGGTGAGTTGCCGACTGCAGCGTTGCTGTGTATTGTACACCTATAGCCATAAGGGACTCAGTAGATAAAAGTGGTACCTCAAGCTGGATCCCACACCATAGAACCACAATTGATGGAGTTGTCAATGACTGGAGTCATGCTCTCTTCTGGCTAGAATGATATATCTATATATGACTGGATCACAGGGTCATTTCTGTGTCAAATATATGACAGATATCCACAACTCATAACCATACGTTCTCCTTGTAATGTTTAAATTTCAAAAACTCCACATCTTCTCTTTCACCATCATCTCAACATCAAACATGCCATTGAAATCCTTGAAAGTACCGCTCGATTCCAGACTCGTGCCCACCACCCTATTCCATCTCTCAGCCATCAATGCCTCAACTGCAGAATCATCCCCATTGTTGGTATTCCTCCCTGGTAATCCTGGATTCATCGATTATTATAACGACTATTTGACTTTGATCCATGGAAAGTTCCCTCAGTTTGAAGTGTTGGGGATCTCCCATGCTGGGTTCTCTAGCCTGGATGGACCCGATTATGACGATATATACACTTGTGAGGATCAAATAAACCATAAAGTTGCCACGATCAAACAATGGATTGGTGAAAGTTGGTCGAACAAACAGAGGAAAATATTGATAATGGGACATTCATTGGGTTGTTTTATATTACAAAGAGTTGTGGACCGTCTTGATCTCGATTACTGTTTTTATGGGTTGATCACTCCAACTGTTGTTGATATTCATGTTTCTCAAAAAGGTGTTCCGATGCATGCCCTGCTCAACACTTGGCCCTCCATCTATAAATACATTGGGTATGTCACATATCCTGTGAAACTGCTCCCGAAGTTCATCATTGAGAAAATTATGGATATTGCCATCATGGGTGCTGGTGAAGGTTCAAGAACCGCTACAGAATTAGTACTAACGGAGAAGGGATATCTGAGACAGATATTCGCTCTTGTCAAAGATGAAATGGAAGTAATGAAAAATCAATGGGATTATCAACATGATTGGTTCTTGAACAAACATGGAGTATGGGCTGTTTTCTGTGAAAGCGATCATTGGATCAAAGATAGTACTAGATCCAAATTCATCACGATAATGAAGGAAGCTGGTGATACTGATATTGAAATCACAGATCAGTTTACTCATAGCTTTTGTATTGAAAAAAGTAAAGAGTTTGCAGATTTCACTATTAAGAAACTCATAGCCACAGGCTTTTGAAATTATTAGGATACATAGGATTGAATGCAAATATGGTGACTTTTATTTAGCTAGACGTAGCTTATCTTCGTTTCTCATCTTTCAATAGAAACACCATAATTAACCTGCCAAAGGGATATCCATTTCAAACCTTTGAATATGTGGTTGTTCTTCTAAATCATCACTAGAATGTAGATTTTTTTCAATGTATGTCAAATGACCCTCTTTATCAACCAAGATAACTGTTTGCGTTCTTGTCCCATAGTACTGACCAGCTAATGGGTTGCCCCTTGTATAATCTCTCACTTTCAAAGGAGGAACAAATATCGTCTTTTCAACATTATGATAATTAGCCTCAAGATCCGTAGTTATATTCCCCATCGTATTATAACTTAAAACACCAAACAAATTCTCAATTAACTCTTCTTTATCCTGAATACCCTTCTCAATAACACTTGAGAGCTGTTCTTCACCAACCATCACTTTAGTCCAGGGCTCGTCGAATTTAGAATTACTCAACCCATGTACTTCTTTCTCAACGAAAACCTTGAAATCATCCAAGGTCTTGTTAGAAACAACATCAAATCTCCCACCAACATGCCCAAACATCAAACTAAACCCACCAATGTCTTCTAATACATCCGACCCATACTTCATCCGTAGTTCATTCAAAAACTCACCACGACTTCTGCTCCTAGAGGTGACATACTCCAGGGGCAATACACCTCTGCTCACCGGGTTCACGTGCTCCTTGAGCCCCTCCCTGTAATTCACGAGTACTGCGAGCTGTCCTGTCTCTGGATTAAGAGCGATCCAAGTGCCTCGGTCCTTGCGTGCCATGTCCAGAGGACTCAACAACCTTGTCGAGTTGTACGTGTGGAAATGCGCCAGTGCGGTCACGCGTGAAAGATACTCGTCCCTGTTCGAGCACAGAATGAAGGGGTACTTGGGATGTTTGTTCGTGGTTATCAAGATGCACATACTGTGTTCTCTGGTTCTTGTTCTTCCTCTTCAGATCTGTTGAAGATTTCGAGAATAACTGTAGTTATCATTCGACTTGATGCCCCCAAAAAAGTGTCTGTACCGTCAAACTTTGGGTTGTAATCTGGGGAAATCTCAACAGTTCTTCTCGGGATATTTATTCAACAGTGTGATGTACTACGATATAGAATGATTTTAGTAGACCACAATTTTAAACCACTTCTCATATCTCCCTTTATATCTCGATTTACTATAATCACAGCTATCTTCATTAAAACACCAGAGTATTAACTCTGTACAGCTAATCTCTACATCTTAAGCAACCTCTTGAGCTTCCCAAAGAACCCATGACCCCCGTGTTGACTCTTCTCTAGCTCTTTCCTGTTCCTCTCAACTGCACGGTCCAATTTCTCCTTCGTCAATCCATTTGGCAAATTTGGATTACTAGCTTTGGACTTCTTGGCCTCTTCTTCATGTTTGGCTTCTGCTATTGTGGTGCTCTTCACAAGCCCCGTCTCTGTCTCAAGTTGGTATTCTTGTGGGAAAAACGAATTATTCTCTGGGGTCACAACATCGTGCTCCGGTACATGCTGTCTCGTGATCTCCTTCTTCAGCGACGTCACCGTCTCGGTCTTGTCCAGTGGTTTTGTCTGCGAAGTGATCGAGTCGATATCTGGTAAATCGTAGTTGTCTAGCGGTGTCGTCATTATCTCAATCTATGTAATATCTTAATATTGTCCAATAATTGGAAAAACACAACTCCATCACCTTTCATCAAATATGCAAAATAAAATAAAATAAAATCAAGGAAGACTCTCCTTCTTATATCGAAATGTTTCATTGCTTATAACGGCCCGCGCAATTAAAAGACACAACAACAACTAATTATATTCGTAGCCACGCCTTAACCACGCGATGAAAACCCTGATAAAGAGTTATCTTCACCGTCTTATCTCCACACCTTTACATACCAAACATCAATTGCTCTTTGCTTTCCCTGTGACAACTACGGTATGAACCTCCCACACTAACTAGAATGTGTCAACCGGCGGATATAAGCGGAATATGTGATACTGTATGTAGTAGTTTACATCCGAACACCACGCTGAGAAACCAAAACAAAACACAACTTCATGAGATCCTTTTAAATCCAAAACAACAGATCAAAGGCAATTTCCGCTTATCAAACATTAAATCCTCTTTTCCATCACAACCCCAGATATGTCCTCAGATAAACAGGCACCAACAAGGTCAAACCTTGCCCTACGCGGGTCTTCCAAACTAGTTGCAGAATTCTTCGAATTTAGTATAAACTCAATCCTATACCAAAGAGGAATCTATCCACCTGATGATTTCCAAATGGTGAAGAAATATGGTTTAAACATCCTTATGATCATAGATGATGATATCAAAGCATATATCAGAAAAATAATGGGTCAATTGCATAAATGGGTCGTTGGTGATAAGATTTCTAAACTAGTCGTGGCAATAATTGATAAATCAACTACTGAGGCTGTGGAAAAGTGGCAATTTGATATTCAACTATTTGATGAAGATTCTGTTCATAGAGTAAAAGATCTAAATGAGATACCAACAGTGGAAAAATCTCAAGAAGAGATACAAAGAGAAATCCAAGCTATTATAAGACAAATCACGGCAAGTGTCACATTCTTACCAGCTTTAGAAACTGGTGATTATACTTTCAATGTATTGGTTTATGCTGATGCAAATGCTAGAGTACCAAGTGAATGGATCGATTCTGATCTAAAAGAAATTCAAAACGCTGAAAAAGTTAAATTTAGAAGTTTTGCAACAAATAATCATAAAATTGATACATTGGTAAGCTATAAAATAGATCAAACAAACTACTAGACACATAATCTACATATATCAAATATTATGATGATAATAATAATAATAATAATAATTTCCAGTTGATATTATATATATATACCTCGTCTTATATAATGATATTAAAAATGCAAAACACATATCATGCTAACATGAATATGTAGCAGATAGTACAAACTTTTTTTTCTTTTCTTCCTCCATTCAATCAATCTTGATGTTATCTCATAAATATTCAACACATCTTATTGATCAAAAGAAGCTGTGGTATCAAAACAATCCAATAATGATCAGAAAAATCTTTCTAGATGATTTGTATAGATTTGATAATTGAAACAATAAAACAAAATTAATAAGCTAATTAAAGAAGAAACAACAGTGTGTTTAGCAAAGAATTGAAAAAAAAAATAGAAACAATCGAGCAAATCATAGTTCATCGTGGTCAAAGTAATCGTCATCATCTTCATCATCTTCATAATCATCACCAGCACCAGCGGCACCATATAATTTTTGAGTGATTGGATGAGCAGTTTTACTCAACTGTTCGAATTTTTCTTCAAATTCTTCCTTGGTGGCAGAATCTTCGTTATCTTCTAACCATTCCAAAACATCAGCAATAGCTTCATTCAAAGTCTCCTTTTCATCTTCATCAATCTTACCACCAAGAGCAGATTCATCATTAACTTGAACCTTCAAAGTGTGAGCATAGTTTTCTAATTGAACCTTAGCTTCAATCTTGGATTTGATTTCAGCATCTTGAGCAGCATATTTCTCAGCTTCTTCAACCATACGGTCAATTTCATCTTGAGATAATCTACCACGGTCATTCTTGATAGTAATGGATTCGGATTTACCAGTACCTTTATCAGCGGCAGACACAGTAATCAAACCATTAGCATCTAAGGCAAAAGTGACCTCAATTTGAGGAACACCTCTTGGTGCAGGTGGAATGTTAGTCAATTCGAACTTACCCAAGTAGTTGTTGTCCTTGGCCATTGATCTTTCACCTTCGTAAACTTGAATCAAAACAGTTGGTTGATTATCTTGAGCAGTGGAGAATATTTGAGATTTCTTGGTTGGGATTGGAGTGTTTCTCTTGATCAAAGTGGTCATAACACCACCAGTGGTTTCGATACCTAAAGTCAATGGATTGACATCTAATAAGACAATATCATCAACACCTTCTTCACCTGACAAGACACCAGCCTGAACGGCAGCACCATAAGCGACAGCTTCATCTGGATTGATGGATTTGGATACTTTCTTACCATCAAAGAATGTTTCCAATAATTCTTGAATCTTTGGGATTCTGGTAGAACCACCAACCAAGACAACATCGTCAATATCAGTCTTCTTCATACCAGAATCTTTTAAAACTTGCTCAACAGGTTTCAAAGTTCTCTTGAAAAGATCAATGTTCAATTCTTCGAATTTGGCTCTGGTCAAGGTTTCAGAAAAGTCAATACCATCAACAAAAGAGTCGATTTCCACTCTAGTAGAGATTTGAGATGACAAAGTTCTCTTAGCCTTTTCGACTTCTCTTTTTAGTTTGGCAACGGCTTTGTTGTTGTCCAAAACGTCAATACCATGTTTCTTTTTGAAGATCTTAGCCAAGTGACGAACGACTTTGAAATCGAAATCTTCACCACCTAAATGAGTATCACCAGAAGTGGCTAACACTTCAAAAACACCATTTTCAATTGACAACAAAGAGACATCGAAAGTACCACCACCTAAATCGTAGACAATGATTTGATGTTCGCCGTCATCTTTATCCAAACCGTAGGCAATGGCAGCAGCAGTTGGTTCGTTGACGATTCTTAAAACGTTCAAACCTGCAATAGTACCAGCATCTTTAGTGGCTTGCTTTTGAGCATCGTTAAAGTAAGCTGGAACAGTGACAACTGCATGAGTGACTTTCTTACCCAAATAATCTTCAGCAATATTTTTCATCTTACCCAAGATCATACCGGAGATCTCTTCTGGGGTGAAGGTCTTTTCCTCGCCGGCAATGGTAACTTGAACAGCAGGTTGACCGTTTCTGTTAACAACATTGTAAGGTAGATGTTTGACATCTCTCTGGACAGTCTTGTCGTTGTATTTCAAACCAATCAATCTCTTGATGTCAAAAATGGTATTCTTTGGGTTGACGGCAGCCTGGTTCTTGGCGGCATCACCAATTAAACGTTCTTCATCGGTGAAAGCAACATAAGATGGTGTGATTCTGTTACCTTGTTCATTGGCAAGGATCTCGGTTTTACCATTCTTCATAACAGCGACACACGAGTAAGTGGTACCCAAATCGATACCGATGACTGTACCATAGTTGTCAGTCTCGTTGTCTGTATTAGCGAGGGCAAAGGAGTTCTGGCCAAACAATGGGCCTAGCACAAGCAGAAGCGCGTAGAAGAGCACAGCTGGAACGACAAACTTCTTCATCTTGACAGTTTTGCTATTGGGCGGCAAATATTCTTCGTTATGTTTCAAATGTGGACTCGGCGGTCTTTTTATACGTTGTCCAAAACAGAGGCAATAAAAAAAAAAAAAAAAAAAACGGACACGCTGGCGAAAGTTCAAAGTGCCAGCGTGTCTTCCGAGGGCCATTCACGCATAGAAATACGCATTCAGATCACGTTTTTTCTCGCCCTCGTAACTCGTTACCCAAGAGCTCCGCATAGTGGAAGTTTCTAGAAAGAGAAAGTAAATGCTATAAGGTTCTAGCATTTGAGAGAGATCTTAGCTTTCCTGGGATGAGGGAAATGGCGAAGCACCACCGCTTCATGAAGTATGCCCTCAAACTCGCAAACCACGCCCTGCATACCAACGAGGT
The DNA here is from genome assembly GCA_030574715.1 of Xingzhongia strasburgensis. NCBI lineage: Eukaryota > Fungi > Ascomycota > Saccharomycetes > Phaffomycetales > Wickerhamomycetaceae > Xingzhongia > Xingzhongia strasburgensis. Next base: position 217,429 of record JAJMFO010000152.1, read on the forward strand.
GCCCGTTGCCTGTGTCTTTGTATATGAAAACCAGATTATTAGCTATGGTATGAACAATACAAATGATTCCCTATCCGGGATCACACATGCTGAATTCCGTGGGATTAACTCGATTCTCGATAAAGTACGGCAATACGATGACTACACGTCACTATGGAGGAAACCCGAGGACATTTTCAAAGAAATCGATTTGTATGTTACCGTTGAACCCTGTGTAATGTGTGCAAGTGCGTTAAAGCAGATCGGCATCAGAGCTGTTTATTTCGGGTGTGGTAATGAGAGGTTTGGGGGGAATGGCTCTGTGCTCAGAGTTAATAAGGATAAGACATGTGCTGAGAACAATTATCAGGCTGTTCCAGGGATATATAGGAAGGAAGCCATTATGTTACTGAGAGATTTCTATACACATGAGAATTCCAAGGCGCCTGTACCCAGAAACAAAAAGAGACGAGAGCTCAATCTGGAGACATTTCCAGAAATTGTGTGGTCGAACTATATGACAAAGCATGAATTCTTGAATGAATTTGGTGAAGAGCATGAGGATTCTTATGACTTGAACAAAGATATCACGGACGAATTTGACACATCCATATTGGATTCCGAAAACATTGATATTTCTGATATCCAAACATCCTCAAGGCAGCCCTTGGAAGAATTCTTATCACACAAGAAGATGAAGATTACAGACACTGCATAATAGAACAGTCATTATCTCCACTATACCTTCTACTAATAGTTTACAGAGTGATTATAGTATGATTGGAATATATATATGTCATCAAACAGATCAGAAAACCAACACGTCATCATTTCTTCAGCTCCTCTTCGATCGTACTCCATTTATCTATCAGCTCCGTATAGAATCTGATATTATTATCTGCTAAATCACCTAACGTCTCTTTCAACTCAATTGATTTTATGGTTTCGAAGTATTGAATCTCGTGGAGAGTTTGCTTCTCAAACTTCTCAACCACAACTTTAGAGTTCTCAACTTCCTTTGTCAGGCGTTCGATATTATGCTCCACTTTATTCAATCTCTCTTTTCTGGCCAAATCATGATTTACACCTCTGAATTCCTCTATTTTATTGGTAAAGAAACTGGCTCCGCTACCACCTGATAATATAGTGTTTTTTTCATTGATGGCCCTCTGCAAGTAGTCTGATAACCCTTCATAGTCGAGCTGTTTCTGGTCTTTCAGCTTCAATAAATTCTTTATAGATGAAATATAATGTTCCAAATCCTTCAAGGATATAATGTATTCATTATCCAAAAAGTTTTTCAGGTTTTGAAATCCCACACTCAAAGAGTTCAACCCTTCACTGAACTTCACAAAGGGAACCTCAAGTTCAGGTTCCAATTCACTCAATTTCTTGATTTGAATAGAAAAATCATAATAATCTTGTTCTAAATCACCATGTCTTTTCAGTATCTTATTGAAGATTCGATCAATCTTAACAATATTCTCATCCAACTTATCCGATCTTTCTTTAATTTCAATAAACTCTTTGCTTTGAACACTTGAATTTTTAAATGCATTCATAAAAACCTCAGATATCCCATCTGTAGTAGAGTTTTCCGCTGTACTCTTCAATTTCAAGTGAACTTTATAAGAATTCCAATCCATAGTCTCTAAAAAGATATGATAAATCTTAGCCTTTTTCAGTAATGGATGCAAAGAAATTCTCTTCAAGAATCTGGTTAATGAGCTTGCTCTCTTTAGTGTAAATTCGCTACCAAATCTGTCACCTTTCAAGTACTCAAGTCTTTTCTTATCAGGTAATGGAGGAATAGCACAAGCAGGAAAATCATTCAACAGCACTTGGTACAAAAAGTAGAAATCACTAAACCTTCTTCTTACTATGAATTTATTATTCTGGAAAACTGGATTATTTGATTCAGTCTCGATTAGATATGAGATAAAGGCATTCTGGCCATCACTTTCCTTCTGTGGCTTGCTGACAATGGAATTGATGTAGTATGACTCCGATGGGGTATCGCTGTGATCCCCATGTGATCCGATCTTCAAATTGGACGTTTCATTAGCTAATGTCTGGTCGTCGTGCTCCTCTCCATGGTCTGGGGTTTCGTTATCCTTTGGCTCCGCATCCTCAACATCTTCAATCACCGGTTGGCTCAATGGTTCGTCATTGATTGGTTCGTCTGTGAATTCGTCTGTCATGCTGTGTGAAGAACTGTATACTGCAGGCCGGTGATCAGTGTTTTGGTCGTGTTGACAAAGGATGGTTTCTTGATTATTTACGCTCAATATTTTTAGAACTTAGCACCGCTTGTTCCCACCCGCCACTTTTATCGGGAATTCAAAGAGGACATCCGAACACCATTTGTTTTTGCTGTAATCTGGCTTCCTTTGACACATAAATTATGCAGACAAGTTACTTCTTACGCCTTACGTCTTACAGTGTAAAAGTGGTAGTTAACTCATCCCTTGATATTGTTTGTGTCTTCTAGCTTCTATATACCACATGTTTTTTCCCGTTTACATCCATGTTGAAAATGCTGGAAATGACCCAATCCCATTCAATTATCTTACAATCTTTCAATCCTTCACTTTCTATGGTGGCTTTGAATTTCTCACTTATCCCTTTTTCATTAGAAATCAATAAGATCGAGCCATCTTTATTGGCTTTGAAAGATTTCAGATTCTTGATTTCTTTGATCGTCTTTATAACTTTCACATCTTTGGCTCCATGACTTCTCAAGATTTTTTGAATTGTAGTTGCACCACCCGGTAACTTGGATGTTATGTTAAACACAAATCCATGAAATAATTTATCATTGGCATGCTCTCTGGTCTTCTCCGCTAGTTGCTGTATAGAAAGTGTTGTCAATTCCCTCACTGATTTTGGGTTTATAACATCTAATGCAAACTTTTCCACCTTAGGTAGATTAGGATTTTCTGGGTTAGTTTTAACTTCCTTCAAAACCCTTTTAATGAATTCTGGCGATATGATATAGCTCAAATTATAGCTGAGGCCAAGCAAAAACTTTTCTGTTCTCATGAATTTTGGAGCTATGATTGTATTGATGTCGTTCTTGAACTCCTTCTGAATATGAATTCCTAGGCTGTTCAAGATTGTTAGATCACCTCTTGCAAAATCTACTTCAAATCCTGTGGCAATAGCATCAATGCTGTAATGCATGGACACTTTCGATTTCTTTGATTTGGGGGTTTCATGGCTCATATCTTTCACATCGGTCGCTATTTTTGCATCTGGTTCCACACTAGCAGACCTTTTGGCTACTTTGTTTTCGGCCTCCTCCATTCTCTTTCTTTTCCTTTCCTCGATTTCATGGGGTAACAAGGGGACATCCTTACTTCTATGTTGCTTTTGAAAATAATTCAGCTCCTCCATATCAGAGTGTAGTTTCTGAGCAGCTTTATCTTTAGCCTTACGGCCACTCGAATGTCGTATAGTTTCAGCTGATACTGTGACGGTTTGTTTCTCAGGAGTTTCTTTGATGGAAGGCTCATCAGATAAAAGCGATTTGACCTTTTTGGATGCACAAGATTTAATCGGCGTTGGTTTGGATGAGCTTGAAGTTAGTCTTGTTTCTTCTATATTTGTTTCAGTCTGTTTCTTGACCGCTAAAACTGTTTTCTTAGACACAGGAGTAGGAGTGACTTCCTTTACCTCATCAGTTTCTACTTCGTTTTCCTGGATTTCGACCACCTCACCATTTATCTCATCCTTATTGATATTCAACATACCCAATTCTTGTGCGCTGCCATTCTTGAAGGTATCTGTTTCAATTACAGAGCCTAAGTCCTCATCTGAGTCCTCCACTAAATGAGTTACATCATCACTAAAGCTTCCATCTTCATAAAATTTCTTCAATACCTCCACATCTAAGCTAGTCTCACCAACAATTTCGTCTAAAGATAGATTTTTGGATATATTTGCTGAATATCTTGGGTGGTTTGTTGGTTGGACCTTCCACTTGGCGTATGATTCCTCAAGCCATAAGTGATTTAACACTATTTGATTCCATTTCAAAGCGGCTTCGTATTTCTTACCCATTGCCGTGGGTGTAATCAAGTGGGTATCTGACTTTGCAAGATTTCCAGAAAACCGAGCGCCAAGGGCATTGATCAAGTTTTTAATATAGAATCTTTGATCCCCTGCATAGTTCGAGGCCACAATTCGGAATTCCTCCATTCCTGTCAAACCACCTTCAACATATGGATAATGTAGTAGCTTTTTGTAAGGCGATATCCATTTTTGATGCTCCACCATCCAGTAGATCCAATTTGGATTACCCACATATAATTTGTTACGACTTGCCCAAATATATTCTTCTCCTGATCTATACTGACCGATGTAATACTTGGATTCAGCCAACTGATCGACAACCTCGCCACCTGATCCTTCAATCAAGTTTGTCAAAAGACTCTTAGACATCTCCGTCAATCTCAAATCTTTACCCAAGTAGAACTTTCTACCGTTAAGGAACTGATCCCTGACTTCAATCTCGTTATGTTTCTTGTTTAAAACATCGAGCTTCGTTATTTCTCTCTCTTGTTCCATCACAGGAATGTCACCTAAAATGTATCTTGTTTCATCCAATTTTTTCCTCAACTTCAAACAATGATCAATCCAGGAGGGCAATACGGCTTTGATATTATAGTCTGCAACTGCTTGTACTGCGAGCACACAATCTTCATTAGGATCATTACTGATAACGTGGGTCACATATTTGTTGAGTGTCTCCGAAAAAGTCCCTCCTAAAGCACGCACACCACCATATATAGTTTCTTTGTCAGATTCAGGCAAGTTACCAATGCAGATGTGGACACTTTTGAGAACATGTTTTGGGTCTGGAGAGTAAGGACGGAAGTTTTGTTGCCTTTGACGTTTGACACAATCAAACACATAGTCAGAGGTCACAGTGGGGATCAGGTTCTCTGTCGTAAAGTGATACAGATCAAACAAGACAGAGTTAGAGATGACGTGAGTGAAGCCCTTGTTGACGAATGTCTTTGAGCTTATCTGTTCTTGGATTTGGTGCACTTCGTAAGAAACGCAGTGTTCGTCCAAAATGGCAACAATCCGTTCTGCCTCAGAGCTTGGAAGCTCGTTGGACTCGAAAACCAAAGGATGGAAGCTCTCAAATATCTTTTTGGGCATTTTCAGTTGAGGTAGCGACTGAGCAGGGCGGCTAGTCTTTGTGTTTGTTGATGTTTTGGCTCAGGAAATTTTATTAGAATTTTCCGCGTAAACTGTGCTTTAGTTTTTGGCGTTTGGATTTCGCGTCGTGTTTAGAGCTTTCTACCTCCTTATAGGGTGACTTGTGGGACTTTAGAAACCCAAAGCAGAAATTCGTAGCTGACGAGGTGAACAAACCCTCCATAGTTTAAGGCATTGCTGCAGGAACGATTTGCTTCCTCGATTGAGACGAAACATCCTCTTCTCTGGACTCAACAGTCCAGAATCATACTATAAACCCGGTACGTTTTGGCAGACTAGCACAGGAAAAAGGAAAATTTTGTTCACTCTTTTTCTTTCCACTAATCCCCACCACAAGTCTTCAGTCTTCCCTTTTTTTTTATATGGGCACTTTGCTAAGACGGTACGTATAGCAACCCACCTCTATGTTGGAGCCTTAAATGATGAGAACGAGTCCTCAGGACTTAATTATATAAACCCAGCTCTTCGACTTTACTGTATATGAGAAGAATTTTTGCCTAACGCTCTGATTTATTGTGCTACCAGCAAAGTGGTGTTTTTGTCTTCCATGCAATACGAGACAGTTGACTAACAACTATTCTATAGTTTAGCGTTCAATACAAGTACTCTATAAGCAATTCTTCATTTTTCTATGTACATCAGTAATTCATGTTCTATTTATATTCACTCTATCTGCTCTTTGCGCCTACGGCATTGATAATCATGATATCACCATCCTCAATCTCATATGCTTTCCCGACTTTGTCATATTTGACGTGTTTATCAAAGCTAGAACCGTCTAATTGACTTTGTAGTTCCATGATTTTGTCGTACTTGGCCACATTGGCGTTCAAAAATCCCTTCTGTAAATCTGTGTGGATCATAGCAGCTCCCTCTGGGGCGAGAGATCCTCTCTTTACATTCCACTCACGAGCCTCAATTTTCCCACAGGTATAGAAACTGATCAGATTTAGTTGGTCCTTCATCCGAACAACCATCGAGTTTATCACTTCAGATGCGTCTTCTGCCTCAACAAATTCGTGTTCGTACTCTGCACTAAACATAATAACTTGTTCGTTAGGTGAATTCTCCTTCAGCCAGGTTTTCACACTTTCGATATATTTATTCTCACCAGAGATTGCATCCTGTTTTGAAACATTCAAAAGGTAAAGTGTAGGTTTTGCGGTCAAAAACTTGTATTTATTGATCACATTGACTTCATCTTCTGTCCATACAGTATTGTTCAACAACCTTCCGTTTTCGGTCATCAAATCAGTTAGTTTCTCTAAAATTGTATTCTCTTTTTCAATATCCTTTCTCTCATTAGGTTTACAGCTCTTCATTGTCTTTTTGTTTCTTTCTAATGCACTATCAACGGTTTCCAAATCTTTCAGCAGAAGCTCATCCGTAACAATTTCAAGGTCTCTGATGGGATCCACTGTGGTTTCTATATGTGTGATATCCTCATCGTCGAACCCTCTCACGACTTGAAAGATCCCATCAACGTTTCTGATGTCATTCAAAAACTGATTTCCTAACCCTTCGCCTTTTGAGGCGTTCCTCACCAATCCTGCAATATCAACAATCTTCAGGTATGATGGTATCGTCTTTTCACTTCCGTATATCTTGGCCAAGTTCGTGAGTTTCTCTGAGGGCACTTTGTACAGAGCCTCCTCTGGTTTCACAGTAGCGAAAGGATAGTTGTTTGGATTCCCTAGACTGGATTTAGTTATGGCTTGGAAGAATGTAGACTTCCCAACATTAGCCAGGCCAACTATACCAACTGATAACTTTGATGATGAGCGACCAAGCAAAGCATTGACAGGTGATTTTGAGCTGGCTGCAACATTGTTTTTAGATCTGGGCTTGGAGGGTTTCTTAGCTGCTCGAACCACTGAAAAGTGGAACTGTCTCCGGGTTGTTATTCTCAAAGACATTTTAGGCGGTTTGGCTGCCCTTAGCTCAACAAGCATGAGCATCGGATTTTTCAGAATTTTGATCTTGGGAGAGTTTAACGGGCCAAAAAAAAATTACAAGCTGTCAAACTTTCAAAAAAAAACATGTAATCTCGTTCAATTATAGCTGTATTTACTACTTCTACTCTGTATTGTGCAAGGAGTTGTAATGCTCTCCTAATGCGTAGCTGTGCTTGTAATATACCAATTTCAACTCCTCTTTTGATCCTTCCTCGTTGATTTTCAAAGTGGATCTACCACTCATCATTACACTAATTGGGCAATCGTATTCTTTGGCCAAGGCCAAAATCTCCAGGTCCGATCCCCAAGCAGCCGTCTCTTCAATTGTTTTTGTGTATTCATCAATATCCTTCAAACTCATGGTTTCTTCATCAAATAAGTATGGTATAAATGTATTTGGATCGCTTCTTATATGATCAGCAGCTCTTTTTCTCAGGTCTTTGATGCTAACTTCCATGTCGTGACGCAACTTCAATTGATCAGCTATGGATGCAAAAAGACAATTTCCATCTGGCTTGATATCAAACTGTTTCACATTGTTGATCGAACACAGCTGATCAATATTCTCTTGTTCGATCTCTTTCAGGTTAGGCTGTAATGCGGCTTCTTCCTCGGCTTCCTTTCTCTGCGCTTCAACTTGAGCTGCTCTCTTGGCCAGTTTTTCCTTTTGACGATTACGTTTTGGTCCCTTAGGCTGTGGATGCACTGCTTTTTGCGGCTGTTCTGCTTTCGCCACATCTGCCTTTTGTTCGAGTTCAAGCTGTGCAAGTAGTTTCTCTGGTGTCAATTCATCGTCGTTATCCTCATCGACGTCCCCGTTGTCATTGCTTCCATCATTATCACTAGCTGATTTGTCACGTTTAGCCAATTCCTTTAATTCTTGAGCATGTCTCTCTTTCAGATTCTGCTCCAATTCAACACATTTTTTATTCACCTCTTTTTTTTTGGATTTTGTAGCTTGTTTCTTCAATACTGTTATCGTGGCAACAAGATCTCTATTTTCCTTTCTGTGTCTGGAAAGTACTTGCTCTTCTGTTTCCATATCTGGCATATCTATTTTGATGCCAGTGTTGTTCTGCGCTCTACAAAGGTTGAAGTTTGGTTGTGCTATGTATATTTTTTTTGTTTTTTTTTTTTTTTTTTTTTTTTTTTTTTTTT